>RJWM01015959.1:0-46572 GCA_004363535.1 Dasyprocta punctata | reverse complement strand
ATTACATTTTTTATCAGATTAAGTTTACTAGATTGTTTTTATGTAGTTACTTAAGCTTGCTAAATAGTATGAAAATCATTTTGCCATTTTCTTCTATACACTCAAAATGTACATAATAATATACTATTTACATACGATACATATAATTGTATGTAAACTTTGTAACTCTTGCCTCTAGAGGTTTGCTTTCATCTAATTTTATTTTTCTTTATTTCAGAAAATTATTTAACAACCATACTTTCAAAACACCTAAAATATATACAATAGGAGGCAAGAAAGTCTCACCTAGAGACCGACCCACACCTGAGAACCCTTGGTGAGGCTGTGTGGACTGGGAGGCATTGACCATAACCCTAACCAACTCTACGAAGGGCACTGAAAGATATTCTAGATAGAGATAAATATGACCACAACCACAGAAAGAAACCACCACACAGTTCAAATAATTAAACAGAGGGAAAAAGTAGGGAATTAACAGGAGAAAGAAAACATGGTCAAGACAAGCCAACACATATCAGCTATAACTATTAATGTAAATGGCCACAATTTACCAATCAAAAGAAACAGACTGGCAGAGTGGATCAATAAACAAAATCCAGCAGTGTGCTATGTACATGAAACACGTTTAACTCAAAAGAAAATTTATAGACTGAAAGTCAAAGAATGAAAAAAGTTTTCCATGTGATATGAAACCAGAAAAAATAGGGGGTAGCTATGCTGTTTAAGAACAATGTGAACTTCAAACGAAGAGTAATCAAAAGAGATAAAGAAGGTCACTACGTATGTGTGAGGGGAAAACGTCAAGAGGAATAGATAACAATCATAAATACATATACATCAAATATAGGAGCACCCAACTATACAAGACAACAATTAATAGACATAAAAACTCAAATAAACAATAACACAATTATGACAGCCCTTAACACCCCACTTTTACAAAGATACAAATCAACTAGACAAAAAAATCATCAAAAAAATAACATGAATGAATCAAAGTTGTGAACAAATGGACTTAGTAGATATGCACAGAGTGTTCCACCCAACCACATCAGAATACACATTCTTCTCTGATGCATGCAGGACATTTTCTAAAATAGCCCATATACTAATCAATAGAATGTGCTTAAGTAAATGCAAAGGAGTTTGAATTAGCCCATGCATATCATCTGATCATATAAAATGATCAGATGATAATTGTAGTGAAATTGAAAATTAATGATAAAAGAAACAGGAAAACCTGTATAAACATATGAAATTAAATGGCACCCTGCTGAACAATCAATGAGTCACAGAAGAAATTAAACAAAACTAAGCAGCATATACAATCAAACAAAAATGCGGATACAACTTGTTGAAACCTGTGGAATGCCATGAAAGCAGTATTCAGAGGGAAATTTATAGCAGTGAATTCTCACATGAGGAAAACAGAATGAGCACAAATAAACAACCTAATGCTGAACCTCAAACTTCTAGAAAAAAAAACAAGTCAAGTTCACAGCCCAAAGAAGAGGGAAAATAATAAAGATCAGAGCAAAAATTAATGCTATTGAGACTATGGAAACAATAAAAAGAATTAATGACTCAAAGAGTTGGTTCTTTGAAACAATAAATAAAAATAGTAAACCCCTAGCCTACCTCATCAAAAAAGGGACAAAACAAATGCAAATTCACGCAATAAGGAATGAAAAAGGTGAAATCACTACAGATCTTGTGGAAATACAGAAGAGTGTCAATATCTACTTTAAAAATATTTGCTCTCATAGGTTTGAAACAGAGAAGACAGGGACAGATTCCTAGAAACATATGAATTACAAAAACTGGATCAAGAAGATATAAAGCTGCTGAATAAACCAATGTCAGTTAAAGAAATTGAAAACAAAACAAAACAAAAAAACTTAACAACAAAGAAAAGCCAAGGTCCTGATGGATTCACAAGTGAATTCTTCAAGAAATTTAGAAAAGATTTAACTCCAATACTCCTCAAAATCTTTTATGAAATTGAGAAGAAGAAATTCTCCCTAATTCATTCTGGAAGGGAAGTATTACTATAATACCAAAAACAGAAAAAGACCCCCCAAAAAAGAACTATAGACCAATTTGACTGATGAACATAGATGAAAAAATCCTCAATAAAATACTGCCAAGCAGAATGCAGCAAATCATCAAGAAGATTATACACCATGAACAAGTGAGATTCATCCTAGTAATGCAAGGATGGTTCAACATATGCAAATCAATAAATGTAGTACACAATAACAACAGAGCTAAAATCATGTGATCATCTCAATCAATGTATAAAAAGTTTTTGATAAAATCCAACACTTGCTTATGATAAAAACCCTACATAAAATTGGAACACTTTACCTCAATGCAATAAAAGCCATCTATGATGAACCAACAGTCAGCATCATACTAAATGGACAAAACCTGAAAGCTTTCAACCTAAAATCAGCTACAAGACAATGATGCAAACTATCACCTCTCCTATTCAATTCTGAAATGTTAGCCAGAGCAATTAGACAAGAGAGAGAAATAAAAGTAACAGCATTATGAATGGAAGAATTTAAATTATTATTAACTGAAAGTGACATGATACTCTACATAGAAGATCCCAAAAACTTCACCAAAAGACTTCTAAATTTAATAACCAAATTCAATAGTGTAGCTGGATACAGAGTAAACACTCAAAACTCAATTGCATTCCTGCACACAATGATGTCAGTTAGAGAGAAATTAGGGAAATCACACCCTTCACAATAACATCCAAAAAATGAAATACTTAGGAATCAATCTAGCAAGAGAAGTAAAAGATTTTTACATTGACAATTACAGTATTCTCAATAAAGAAATTGCAAACCATTTCAGAAAATGGAAAGCTATTCCTTTTTCATGGATAGAAAAAAACAACCATTGTGAAAATGAGCATACTTCCAAAATTGTTATACAGATTTAATACAATTCTAATCAAAATAGCATTAGAATACCTCACAGATCTAGAAAAAGCATTTCTAAAATTCATCTGGAACCAGAAGACACTTAGAATAGCAAATGCAATCCTTGACAAGAAAGGCAAGACAAGAGATATCACAATCCCTAACTTAAAATTATCCTACAAAGCTAGTGTGATACAATCAGTATGGTACTGGGAAAAAAAATAAAAAGAAGGAACAAAACAGACCCGAAGATCAATGGAACAGAATAGAAGATGTAGACACACTACAAAATTCAAACTACATGTAAATTACTTCAAAGAATCAACAACTGAGATAATATCTGATTGAGAAATTTTAGCATGTCAAAAAAATCACCAACAGAGTGGAAAGAAAACCCACCAAATGGGAAAAAACCTTAGGCAACTATCCAGCAAACAAAGGACTAGAATATATAAGGAATTTAAAAAAATCAGGCTCCTAAAATTCAAATAACACATAAAGAAGTAAATCTTAGCCAATTGTCTCTCAGTCGAAGGACAAGAACATATAAAGAATTTATAAAAAAAAAACCTTCAGGCCCCCAAAATTCAAAAACCCAATGCAAGCATGCGTATCTGAGATGCAGACATACTTCTCATATGAAGAAATACAAACGTCAAACAAATATATGAAACAATGTTCAGCATCATGGGTCATTTGAAAAATGCAAATTAAACCAACTCTGAGATTTCACCTGACTCCTGAAAGAATTACTATCTTCAAGAAATAAATCAATAACAAATGCTGGCAGAACTGTGGGTGAAAAGGAAATTGTTCTCTATTGTTGCTGTGAGTATAGACTGCTGCAACCATTGTGCAAATCAGTGTGGAGATTCCTCAAAAAACTAGGATTAAAGGTCCCATTCAATCCAACTATTCTCTTTCTGGGTATTTTCCCAGAAGAGATAAAAGTATCATGTCACAGTGATATATGTGCACCCAAGTTTATAGCAGAACAATTTGTAATAGATAAATCTTGGAAATAACCCAAATGCCCATCAACTGAGAAATGGATAAGAAGCTTAAGTATTTTTATGCAACGGAGTACTACTCAGTTATAAAGAAAGATAAATTTGAGGTTTTTATAGGTAAATGGATAAAACTAGAAATTTTACTCTTAAGTGGAATAAATCAGACTCACATGTGTAAACTTCATATTATCTCCCTCATGTAAGAAACTGAAAAAGTAAATAAGATTCAAATGGTACAATAGATACTATGAAGAGGAAAGAAACTGCTCAAAAGGAAAGAACAACTTGGATGGGGAAAAACAGAAAAGAAGGAAAGGGGAAAAATTATTTATATATACAAGATAACTTAGATAATTGTATTACTAATTCTATTCATTCATGGAAAGAAATTGCTTATATGGTTTGATCTGTTTTGCTTGCCTCTATCTTAAAATCTTAGCAAATATTTCAATGACAACTATGTATAATAGCGTGACTATTGTTAATTTCCTATCATTTTGTTTTGAAATCCTATATCATTCTTATTTTTTGTTTTGTGTTTATCGTGTTGTTTTCTTTTAATCTCCTTTTATTCATGTATATATAAATATGAGTAAGGACCAGTGACAATTCTGTGTAGTCATTGAAAAATACAAAGAAATTCAATCAATAATAAACTAGAGAATTAGGAAATAGGAAGGACTTCATCAAATATCAAGGATTAAATTTACAGAAAATAAAGCAGTATGAAATTGATTAAGAACTAACAAATATGTTAGTATAAAGCATCAAAATGTCTAGAAATGGATGTATGCATAATGCAACCATCATGAATAAATCATAAAGATAGCATTTCAAAGTAATACAAAATTATGTTTTACTTAAATACATCATTTTTGGATAATTGGCTAATTTTTAGTCAAAAAGAGGAACTGAAATTCACCCTAGCTAATACATGCATATGAATTCACACATAAATTGTTTCAAGTATTTTGAAAAGCAAGTTAGTCTTTTAGAAAAATATTATTCTGAAAGAGCATATATGTCACATTGCTAGGAAACTATTTCATAGTAAGCAGAAAATTATGCATCAAACTTCATTTTAAATGAACAATTGGTTGGTTGATTCAGAAGACAGAGCCCGATGGAAGACCTCGGTGTCTCAGGGAATCTGTAATGACTATATGAAGAGAATAATAAAATGAATGCTAGTCCTATATGAAGAACTAAGACATGAACAGCATTTGATAAAGAAAGTTATTGAGATGGAAAATTTGAAAAGCTTTGACTATGTACTTCCTATAATCTTAGTCTTCATACTTTATCCTCCCTACCCCACCTGAAAAATCCATTTTGATGGTATCCACAAGATGCTAAATTGTAATACAAATTTCCCTCCCATGAATTTACACAACACTCTTCTAATCTGAAAACTGTTAAACTCATCTCTCATTAGAGTTATATGGAGAATTTGCCTTTTCTTCCTTGACCGAACTCTCCTGCAATGTATTACTAAGGTGGCTGCATTTTTAATAAATGAGTTAAAATAATAAACAGAGATCTGATTTTTCCCAGTTCACTGCACCACCAGTAAATCAGCTGAAATTTGAATGATTAGAAACAATGAGTCTTGCTGTAGATGTGGAGCTACTGGAGCTTTCTATACAGATGGAGGTAAGGTAAATTTGTGAAACGCCCTGAAGAACAGTGCAGTACATTCCATTAAGTTTACACGTGAGCAAGGATTTATAGTCCCATCTATGTAGCTAACATAAATGAAAAAAAAAAAACCAAAAAGTTCACTAACCCCTCCACAATACTCCAGTGCTGATACAATTCCAAATATTTTCAAGAATAGAAGATAGGAATTGTGTGCCAACTAAATGCAAGGCATAAATGAATATTACGCAAGTAACATTTGTTAAAAAGCAGTATCTTGGTTACTTACCTTTCACAGCTGAGTCAGAATATCTGACCTCTGAAATTAAAGGAGGAAAGTTTTGTTTAGCACACAGTTAGTAGCTGCTTCAGTCTGTAATCAGCTGTCTCCAGTGCAGGATGGCATGGCAGAAGGGCAACTCATGGCAGCAGAAGATAGCAAAGCATCAAGATCAAAAAGGGGAGAAGCAAACCTCTTTCCCATCGCTTACATTGCATGCAGCCTCCCCAACCTGGGCAGGTATAGTACTCACAACCCCAAACCCAGTCCTAGATAATGAACCAATCACAAAATCTAGATTCAGCTTCCTCTGAAAATCCTGCCCTCTCCCATGACTACATGAGGTTTGGGGGGGATATGCAGATACAAACCGTAACAAGCCAGACTCTTCAAATTTAATATATACAATCAATATATAGCCAAAAAAAGTTTTAGTGCTCATCATAACCAATACCAAGGATAACAGTTAACTTAAGGCAGGATAACAAGAAAGAAAAGGAATGAAACTACTATGTCTTGAAGAATGTTCATGTTACGAAGAATCAGACCTGGGTGCTGATATCATGGGCATAATCATCAAACTCCTCAATCAGACAAGTAATTATGTACTCTATAGCATATTATATTTGTGCAGTTCACTTAATAAAATTTTCTCAGTATGTATTGCTTTGTATTTATTGAAGTATTATGTCTTGCAGAATTTAGGTATTAGAAACTTGTAAGGATTTTCCATGTTTATAATTTTGAAATTATTTAGGTTAATCATGAATTCAGTATTGTTTCATCCATACATTTAGATATATCTTTAGTTCAGAAAATGTGTAATTTTTTCCTCTCTTTGGTGTGTATTGCTGGAGATAGAATCTGTCACATTTTTATAAATATCTTTGTTCCAACTGCTCTGATTCCTTAAGGATATAAGATATTTGCTTTTCAATCTTCAGGTTTATTCTTCATTCATCATCTTAAAACTATTTGCTTCTCTGTTTCCAGAATTATTTTTTTCCTTACACAATTCACTGGGTTTGCTACTCTTAAAATTATATTTTCTTGCTATTTTATGTTGACTTTCATGCAAGTCTATCTTTATACTTTCTTGCCTACTGATGTTTACTCAGCAACACTTCCTCCTAATCTTTAATTCATTCAATATGCATGTTCTCAAACTTTATTAGTTACATTATTTAAATCAATTATTTTCATATATGAATATGTTAACTGGGGAACATTTTTCTTGCAAAAGAATGATTTTTGTGTTAGTCTGTTTTCAATTCTATAATGCAATATTTGAGGCTGAGTATT
The DNA here is from genome assembly GCA_004363535.1 of Dasyprocta punctata. Lineage (NCBI taxonomy): Eukaryota > Metazoa > Chordata > Mammalia > Rodentia > Dasyproctidae > Dasyprocta > Dasyprocta punctata. Next base: position 39,406 of record RJWM01015959.1, on the reverse strand, counting down.
TACAAAGAAATGAGTTTTATTTAGCTCACATGCAGAGGTGTCTGCTTTGTTATCATTTGGTGATACATTATTTTTTATTCCTTTCATATAATATATACATATATGTATATAAATTTAGGATATATATGTACACACTTGCTCAAACATACTTCTGAATATTTATGTGCATGCATATAATGTATATTATATGCATACACATGAATATTATGCACATATATATATTTTATACACACATATTATGCACATACATTGTGTATACTATACACATATTCAAATATATATGAGCATATATAATTTGTATGTTGCTAGACATAGATGTATATATGTACAAATATATACAAGTGTCCTTGTTGTTAAGCAATGAGAACTTGTAATTTAAAATCTGGTACTGCCCAGTGACCAATCAAAGAACAAGATATCCTTCCTGGAGATTCAAGACCTACAGTTTAAAGTTTGTTAACACCCTTCGAGTGATTGGTACAATTTTGTCTACGTGTTTTAAATTGCATTTTAAATCTTGTTTAACCAGCTACACAAAATGACTTGTCTACAAGATATGAAAGACAGACCCAATTGAAAACATTTGTCTAGCTAATCTTGAAAGCACATTACTCCCGCCGGTTTTAATTGTCCACACTCCAAAGATGAAGTGTGTCCTATGTGATTAAGATGTCTAGAGATCCAGGCTTGAATATTTCTTGTGGTCTCAGTATTTGCCTGTGTCCTCTTTCTCTACCACATCCTGCACCATAACAAAGACACTCTATGAGCACTTTATGAATGGTCTGGTTTATTCTTTCAATTTCAGATGCTGGGTGTTCAATTGATACAATTCCTGATAATTCTGAGATAGTAAAAGAGTTACATTGAGGTGGAAAGATTACAGCGTGTGACTCCTCCAATCATATTTGTGCTTGGGATGACTGTTCTCCAAGCACTATTCAAAATAAAACGTAGAGTAAATGTCTCATATGCCTTCTGAATTCTGTGATGGTTCACAGGCTGGTTGTTTATCTGAATGAAGTACTCATTATGCATGACAACATATCGTTCCTGCCTCACCTGTCTCCCAAAGGCTTTAACCAGCTTGATGAAGCTACTGCCGTAGAACACCTCACCTCTGTCCAGACTATGGTTCTGCCTTAACTAGTCTTTATTTATCTTTCTTTCTTGTAATGTAGTATTTTACTTTTCCAAGTAGAGAGTTGTTACCATATTGAAAATGTTTTAGTCTCTATAAGAATCAGAAACAGAGATAAATTGTTTCTTTTTTTTTCCCAAGTGATCATGGATTACAATTTACTAGAGCTACCATTCAGATTTCAGTAAAACATCCCCAGATTTTCTTTACCCTTCCTTTGATCCTCTACCCTCATATCTCACTCCTGCAAACCAAAATTGGCCTCCTTAAAGATTAGCTCCAAAGCTCTCTGCTTCGGGATTAGCTTTATAAAAGTTCTAAATTATCACAATCATCAACATTAGACCAATAATGTTAAACTCTTTAAATCTAGATGGATGGGAATTGTATATAACAGTGATCTACCAGAGTCATCATACTGACACACTGCTTTGGATATTTAATCCTTGTTACTATCATTTCCTGAAGTTAATCTTCCTATTCAGGAGCACTAAATTGATTTTATTAAAAGCTTCCTTTGCTTTTGTAGTCACTGCAAATATTGAGCAAGCTCAGTATTGCAAGTTTGAGCAGTGATTTCGGCAGATCAAAAGAACTTTATTATATTTCTAATGAAATGTGCTCAAGACACATTGAATGGTAAAAGATGTCTCCTCTAATGAGAGTTTGCAGAAACATCTAGTAAAGAATGTTACATCATATAAATTATTTTGTTAAATAGTGATACTTGGGTATAAAACAAATAATAGAAAAATTAGCATATACATTTTCAAAGTAATATATTTATATATCTTTACAAGCATTAATATTGTAAGTTTTCAATGAAGAGTCAGTCTATGATGAAAAACGAATTCTGAAAATTTCTTAGTATGTTAAAGTAACAGTCATCTGAACTGATGTAGTGTTATGATCTAAAAATCAGTTATAGCACTTTTTAAATTGAAATGATTTTGACTGAGTGGAATCTAAACATGTCACGTGTAACTGTGATTTTCATTTGAGTCAGATACAGAATTTTAAGATAGTCAGTTGTAAAAATTATTTTCCCTCTCTTATACACTATTTGGAATGTGAACCATCTTAGGATTGACTTGTTTCCTGGGTACACTTAGACTATATCTTATCATTCTTTGGATGCCTAGTAAGCTTTGATAGAAAAGCAGGTCATTCTACCATTACAGTTAAGTCAATCCTGAAAAGTCTTTTCTTAAAAGAAATTTCATCTGCCCATTGCAGATCTAATGGAGTTATAAACAAATGATTTCACATGATATCCATTTATCTCTCCTGATAGCCATCTAAAAAAACCAAATATATCGGGGTATGATTCTTAGTTTAGTGTCAGGTAACATTGATATTTTAATAGTGTATGGTAAATTTTTATTCATTCTAATTAATTTTATTAAATTTTGACTCTATAATATCAAGGGACAGATACTTTTTTTCAGACATAGTTTGTCTATTCAATCACAGATCTTAAGTGTCATTTTTTCTAAAATATATATATATATAATTTTAATAATATTTTCAAGTTTGAGGTCAACTCCATTTACTGTAAACAAAAATTCAGTTTCTTTAATTATACACTAAAAATGCTTTCCTAAACAACTAGAAGTTCATATTCATTTCCATATTGGTATTTTCTAAAATTTTGATTTTTAGCAACTTGCCTAACTTTCTCGATGATTTTATAAACTTTAATGGTCCAATAATTTCAAGCAACATCACTTCATCTTTAAAATATTGTATCCTTATATCTACATTTCTCCTTCTTTTGTGTGTATATGGAATACATATATGATCACATCTGTATATGCACGTACACACACATATGTAATAGCTTCTTTGATCTTCTTTCAGATTAACAACAGTTTTATCTCAATAACCAGCCTACAGGGTTGTCTTTAATTGCTTTCTACAATCTGAAAAAATTAGTCAATCTCTGCAATGTACCAGGAAGTTTTTACTGCAGTAGTCTGATTACACTGAAATTATTTTCATGGCAACATCTTCATAGTCTAACTCTAATAAATCTTTAATCTCACTTCATAAGTCCCCTCTGAAGGAAAGAAGTCCCAGGCACTTTTACTATCCTCATACTGAATGAAATGATACTTTTTCTGACTTCCATGATACATTACATCTATTTTTATGCTTAACATTTTCAAAAATTTTTCCACAATTTTGCACTGTTTTATGAGTGCAAATGCTTTGAAAATCAATATACTCTGTTGATATATCCATAAGTGAAGAGATATCTCACTCACCTTGTTTTAAAATACGTACTAAATGCATTAATCTTCAATACAATATGACAATTATAAATATCTTTTATCAGCTTTAAAATATCTCATCACAGAAAGTTACAAGTGGAATTTTATTATGTGTCACATAGACTTCCCAGAGCAACTGAATAAATAGGCATTTTCTGCATTGCAATGTAAATTAAATTACATTCAAATTATAAGTTTCTCTATATATGTATACAATTGCTATGTGACATTTTTGACAATACTAATGGAAAAACTGCCCCAGCATTTTTAACATTTACTGTTGCTTTGAATTTTACCAATATGTCATCTTATCCATACTGATCTATAATTACTGATTTTGAATGGATAAGATTTAATTTAAGTTATCATAAATCAGACAGAAAATATATCTTATCCTGTATTTAGTGTTCTTGCAAATAACAGTGCATTTCATTTACAGTAACATCATGTAAAAAGTCAACTTTAACTTATTTTATTCTTATTAGATTAATTCATTTTTAAAACATGCAGATAAATCAAAGTTTATTTCATGGTGTTACTATAAAAAAGCATATTTCTACACTTCTGTGTGACTGATATATTTGCCTTCTGCAGTACTTTCTCTTCCTGAAACAGTGGGTGCTGTTATCCTGCTTCAATTTGTAACAACCTCACTCTGCACCTCCCAGGTGTATTTTCCAAAATGCTTAGAGGTTTTGAAAATTACAATATGACCATTTCAAAATGTGTACAGTGATTCTTCGATAACAGTGATATGTTCTTGTCATGCAGGATGTGCAAGTGGTTTATTACATATGTATTAAACATGATTAGTTGGTGTGAATGCAAAATTAATTTCAGCAATTGAAAGAATTTAGTTTATTAGCATTATAATTGTATTAAAATCTAGTCTTTGACACAGTCTTTAGCATTTATTCTGATGCTAGAATGTTATACTAGTTTTTCAACATCCAGGAGACCTCAATTTATATTACATAAACTGCTATTCAAGTTAAGGTTGCTAGATTTTCCCTTATTCAATAACAGTTAATGCTCTTACATGTACATATTACATTTAATATTTGTGATACATCAAAAATCATTTGTTATTTCTATGAAGTTCAGTTTAAACTGAGTTTTTTATATTTAATATGGCAACCTGAAATCTGTTAAAATATTTGCATCTCAGTATTTTTGGTGCCTTTATTTTTCTCTATACTTGTCGGAAGTACACTATATTTAAAGTCATGTGTATGCATCAATACCACTACCCTTCTGTATTTTTATCTGTATTTTTCTGTCTATACATATGTTGTAGTTACAATTTATAAGGAAAAAGTTTTACAATAGTGTTGGGGACCACAAACTCACAGTGCCTGGTTTTGCGTATTTTCCTGTGGGATGAAAGAAAGGGTTAGGATTATTGGTTCCACCCATCTGAGACTTCCCATGGACTCTTCTTAGTTTAAGATCATCTATGTCTTCATGAGTCATCTCAGGATTATACTCAAGGTCAATATACTTCTCTGAAATTAACATAATCTACTACTTAGAAAAAGTCTTTGAACCACTTTGAATATCCTGCTGAGTCTCTTGTGTTTTCCACTGTAATCCCTTTCTTGACTGAAAAAATAAATACAGGCTGCCCAGAGATAGGTCTTGTCTTAGCCCTCAGAGTCTCGAACTCTGTAGAAGAGCTTTGATCCTCCTGGAGCCCTAAAATCATACCACTTATCTCATTTATTTTAATCTTCACCGTACACTCATCTGGGAGATTTGGGATCTAGGCTAGGTCCCTGATAAAATAGGATATGTAACTCATAGGGATATTTTACAATATTTCCCCAGGAGTCAAATGAAAAGAGTGCGGGAGAACTGTCCCCACACAAGAGACCCCAAGAATCCAGCTGAGGGTCTGGATCCCGTGACAATGCCCTGCACAAGTCCAGCTGAAGACTCGGAGCCAATGGCAACGTCGTCTGTGAGTCCAGTTGGAGGCCTAGAGCCCATGACAATGTCTCATGCAAGTATGTATCAAGGATCTACACTAGGCAGCTCCAAAGGCCAGTAGTGGAAGCTATAAATTCTGCACCAGCAAGATGAAGGACCGATTCGGCAGGCTGAGGGATCTGCACTGGGGCCTAAAATCAACACTCAATGTAAGGACCAGAGCCCCTCTGAAAAGAAACATAGCCACCCTTAGTGACAGTGAGGGCCTAAGCTCCTCCCAAAGTGAGAGCAGCTGAGTTCTTATCCAAGATGCCAGCGTGGCAAGCGTCTCTAGGAGAATCGACAGTGCGCCATCTTTCCCTCCAGTTCTCCTTTTATACTGGTGGCAAAAATCCTCAGGTGAGCCCTCCACACCCAGCACCAAGCTCACTCAGTTCAGCTGGGCATTATAAATCGACTATCACTTAAGCATTAACTAATTATTAGTTAACTATTAGTTACACAAGTGTGAAACATACATTTCTTGTGTGACCAAGGGCTACAGTGAAGCACTGACTTTCTTTAAAAGAAAACACATAATAATTATGTGGAGAGAATTTATAGTAGCAAATACATTGAAATAGCATATAATGTGTATTACCATAGAAAAAATGTATCTTAAAAGTAAGAATTTTCTTGCTTGAAGATGTAATAATCAAAATGACCAAAGATGGACGAACTATTTGGTAAGAAAAGAGGGATGATGAAGAATAATCCAGAATGAAGACAACAGTGTGACAATATCACAGAGTAGATAATGTGACTTTTAAAGAAACAGGAAAAGGCTTTGCTTGATCAGAGCACAAAATGTAGGAGTGTAGTGTGGGAATGTAGATAAATGATTTTACAGGAATCAGAGCATGCTAGGTCCTGGAGGTATTTGCAAAGGCATTGTGATGACCAGTGATATTACAAAACTAAACAATGAATAATTATTGTGCATCTTAAAGGAAATAATTGCATTTACTCTTGAAAAGATCAATACATATTTTTACTCAATGTCTCTAGTTATCCTGTTGAATAGGCAGGCACATTTATTCCTTTTACTTCCTTTTTCTTGCTGTGAAAGACAATGTAATTGCATCCTGCTATCTTATTTTACAAACATATACTGAAAAGTGAAAACTTTGAACATCATAAATATCATTATTATACAATTTACATAAAAATCTCAAATTCAATCATTTGGGTATGTGAATTTGTTAATGTATTGCTTATAAGATCAAAGAGTTAAAATAAAATGCCATCTTATTTCATCTTGTTGTAGTAGCTTCTATACCTTAGTCATTTGTATACATGAAGGTGACTGCATTGTATTTACCCTTAAGATTTTTTACATACTGTCCTGTATTTTGTAATTAGATCAATATTGGTATGCAAATTTGATAATTACTTGTTGTTGTATGTTTTCCAAATCTTCACCAACACAATGAATTATACGTGCTATAATTTCTCATACTTCTCTTTAATCAGCGTTGCTATTTTTGTATTACTCTGTTACACATGAACTTTATCCTTAATAATGACCTCCATTTCAAGAATTACATTGCCAACTCAGTTGCAAAGTAACGATGATTACAAAATGGATGGTTGCTTTTGGAATCCTAATGATTTCATATTGTGGAAAGGAAGCAAATTATTTGCTAAATCCAGTGTTATCCATTAAACATAATATGTTCTCCAAACTCTCATGTGTGTAGACAGTGACTAGATTATGGGGTACTACATTTCTCAGTGGATGAATGAATCAGATGAAGTAGTAGATTAATCCAAACTAATGAGTTCTTCCCTGAATGTATTCTTAGGAACTGAGAACCTGATCTAAAAAGCCAAGTCAGTGACATAGTGACCTGAAGTGGTACAGTTGTGTCCCAAATACTTTCTTTCTATTTCCTGTGCTTTCTGGTTGTCACCTCTGAATAACTGTCTCTCACCCTGCTCCTTCGTCATGTTATACTGCCTTAGAGTCATCCAACCATGGAGTGAAAACCATGAGGCTAAATAAACATTTCCTACGTTGCAGGTGTTGGGTGTTGTGTTTCATGGATAGGAAAGTAGATTCTACCACTAGCAAGTCAGTTGGTGAAGTGAATAGCTAAAAAAGTAGTAAAAGTATATTGACAAGAAAAATGGGGTCAAATTAGAAAACAAATTTTGCTAAATATACTATGTGGTTCACAAAGCATAGTTACCTTCAGTCCACAAATATATTCAAATTTAGTAAAGTAATACTGTCTACATTGTATCAAGCACTAGGTGATGATTCACCAGAAAAGTAGCAAAGTCCATTTGTCAATAAAGGCAGTTATTATTTTTGAAATAACTGTGGTAAAACTTAGAAAAATTTAGAAAATTATTGTTAAGAATAATTATTATTTTGTATGTCTTTCACTAATGTAAGAGTTACCCTATTATTAAGAAATCAGGGGTTTTCATGTTAAATTTACAAAAATTAAATTTAACTGAGTCACTGGCAAATAAATACCTGTTACAGCTGTTTTTTTTACAGGAAATCTAAAATTAGCTGCATTTCTTCAAGTCGTGGGTATTTGCTAAGAGTTTTAGAGGTGCCACAGTTTAAAGATGATTTAATATACCCTTAAAGCTTTATCATTCCTTCGATGTTGCTTTTGAGATCCATCATCACTGTGACCACCTTCATTTTCACAACTTCCAGTTACTACACAGCTCTTTGGTAATCTGTACACAATTTTCATTCCATTAAGTTATTGGCTGGCTATCATAAATCGATTTCCCAGTCCCTGCTTCTCAGCAGAACTTGACAGTGTCCAGATATTCTCCTCACCTTCACACCTCCTGACCAGATGTGCTTTCTACCTCCTTCTCCATAATTTATATTTGGTTCTAAAATGAGCAAATTCAAGAACATTTCACAAAGGATTAGAGAATGATGGGAAAGAGCCGTCCTGTTTTAAATTAGCTGTCATAAAAAATAGATTGCCTTCTTTCAGCACAAATTTCCAATTGTAAATAAGTAGCCAAAGAATGAGACACATAGAAGCCAGGCAGGGAAAATATTGAGGAACATGATGACACAGATGCGAAATTTCTCCTACCCCTCTATTTCTTTTTCAAGGACCAGGATTTTTTTCAGCCCATTTTTACTGAGCAGTAAAAAATGTATGAACAGGTGTATCCTCCATTAAATATTTAGTGAGTGTTAACCTAATTTATTCACAGCTCATTATGTGAGTTTTAACCGTATTTCATAAAAGGTAAACCAAACACACAGTTTTCACTGTGAGGCATGATGCTTCAAGCTCTTTTAATAAATTATGAGTGTTCCACTTCTTTCCAAAGTCCATATAAAGCTTCCACACATTTACATTAACGTTGTTTATCATTACCGAAACTTAAAATTGACCAATATGTATTTAGCTAGATACATGTTTAAAGAAACTACAATGCATTATGATAATTAAATATTAAGCAACAAAAATACTTGTCAAGTTATGATGTAGAAGAATCAAAATTTTTAATACTAAATGGAAAAAGACAGTTCATCGAGGTTCATACTATAGGTTTCCACAATATAAAATTCTAGAAAAGGTACATTATGGAAACAGTTCTGAAAAATCAGTGGTTGGCATATTCTAGGGTAGAGGAAAGGACGACAAGTTAGAGGCCAGAGTGTCCTTGGCAGTGTAGTTGCTCAGCATGACACTATCATGTGCACACATGTATGATACGACTGACCATGTCCACTGATTGTGCATCACCAAGAGTGAACCATAGGGTATATCACTGAGAGTGAGTGAGAGTGTTGTGTCAGCGTAGCATTAGGCATTGTAAAAAGTTCAGTGTTCTGGTGGAAGATCCCAATAACGGAGAAAACTATATAGGGTGAGAGAATGAATTATATGGGAAAACTATGGCTTTACTGAATTGTTTGTGAATTTCAAACAGTTACAAAAATGACATCTTTATGAAAGAAGCAAACAAAGAGAGGAGAGAGAGAGAGAGAGAGAGAGAGAGAAAAGAGAAAATGGGAGAGAGGGAAGTAATGAGGGCAGTTGAAGCTAGAGAAGAACTGGAATGAGAAAGTGAGAAGACAGAAAGGAAAGAAGAAAGGAAGGAAGGAAGGAAGGAAGGAAGGAAGGAAGGAAGGAAGGAAGGAAGGAAGGAAGGAAGGAAGGAAGGATGAAAGGAAGGAGAGAGAGACAGAGAAACAGAGAGACAGAGACAGAGACAGACAGACAGAGACAGACAGACAGACTGATTGATTCTCCTTTTCTTAGGATGAGACACATTAGTTTGCCAGGCAATGTAATTCAGAACTACAGATACCATTTGAAGGTAAAAAGGATTTGAGAAATAATGCACCTAGATATCATTCAGAAATGTAGAATTTGAAAAAATACAACAGAAACATTCTACTGATTTTCTTTTCTTTCTTTCTTTACATCAAATAACAACGTAGAGTTGTTCAGGCCAGGTTAGGTGCTGCCGACCTTCAGTCCCAGCTACTCATACAATCATTGATACAATCTTTGAGAAAATACTTAGTTTGTAATGAATACAGTGGTTTTATTCATAGACATAGAACATAAAATAGGTTGAAAAATCAAGTATGATAATTTTTGTATCTTGTCCATAGTTTATGCTACATGAGATCATTTGGTTAAGAACTCTAAGACTCACATTTTCATCTGCATTACTCAGGCTTAGTTAGCGTATATGACTTTGGTAACAAGCTACCCCTGCATATCAGTAGTTTAGCACAAGAAAAATGTATTTGTTGTTTAGAATCTGAGGTGTCTCGAGGGTTGCAAAAGTTTAATCAATGCGTACTAAATTATAATCAGACTGGAGAAGTAATTTCTGGTGTTCTACTATATGGCAAGGTAACTATATGAGTAATAACAATATACTCTAGCAAAGGTTCAAAGAATCGAACTACTTCATATACAAATACAAATTCCTAATGATGAATCTGATCGCTATGTATATTTGAATTGTACCAATAAATTTATAAAAAAGAATTAAGCTGAGTTTTATACAAGTACCAGTCTATCATGATCAGTGTGATCATTATATACTGCAAGCATGGACTAATGAAAATAAAATTTAAACAGAAGAAAACCAAAATAAAAGGTAAAAGAAGGCTTTTGACTATTTCCACCATTAAGAAATATAAATGCTGGGTGAGTTAGATGTATTTCTTCTGACTTGAACATTACACAATATATACATATACCTGGACATCACATAATGTCACATCTGTGTAATGCATAAAAAATAAGATGGATTTTCATGCAGAAAATTATATATACAACATGGTGCTTTTCCTAAGAGTTAGTTTTTCAGTATTTACATAATATCACTGATCAGACTCTGTTATGAGACTTGAGGAATAATTTCCTGCAGTTGTTGTGAGCCTGTGTGAGCATAGACACAAAAGTGAAAATTTTTGAGTGTTCCATGATTTTTAAATCAAAGTATGTCCAAAAGGTCAGCATACAATCTGATAATGATTATGCCATGCAGAATTAAATGCATTTGAATATCATAAAATTAATGTAACCTCAAAAATGATTGGGTAATACCTAGAATTTTCTGAGGCTAAATTTTAGTCCCTCGCGATTTTATCACATGCCCCTCATGTGGGGAACATTGACTAGATAAGAGAGTTACATTTTTCTCTATATCAGAATGGCTCACTGTAAATACTTCCTTCATTCGATTAATATAACTGCTAATGAACTGCATTTAATTAATAAGGGCAGCTTTTGTATTTGATTTGCATGTCGTTTCTACATTAGAATTGTTAATGTTCTTGGTTTTAGGTAGTCATTTTTCTTAGATGATAAACTCCCTGATGACAATTACTGTATGATCACTACATTACCTCGGGTGGAGAACGTATGTGAGACATTAGTTACTTCATTGAATAGAGCTCGTAAAGTTGTACTGAACTCAGACCCAGCGAAGGCAGCTCTAATACTTTGACATAATTAATAGGGTAATTGCTTTAATTAATTACTGAGGCACATGAACAAAATGAGTAATGAGAGCTAAAATCACATTTTATATTTGATAAGCAAAACTTCTTAGCTATCAGTTGAAATTACTTTAAATTTATTTCTAGTGATAAATAATATGATGAATATTATTAAATTTTCTAAAGCCATTATTCACATATAAGAAAATTCTAACCAAAAAATACATATTGAGTGTGGTTCAGAATCGTCCTGGTTCTAATAGATATCAATTTTTATAGTCACTTCGTGAAAATTAAGGAATTTTGAAAAAATAATTTGTTTTCTAGAGAAAGGATGACATTTTCTTTAATTTATTGTTTTGCTATAATAAATATATGTCTGACTTTGAAATACCTAGGATGGAAAATATATTTAGACATCAATAATTTGAACATATAACTACCAAAACAAAATTTTAAACAAAGGCTGGTCAATAATTAATCTGTTGTTTCTGTTTCTTGATTTATTTATTTCTTCAGGGTTAATTAATCATCATAAATTTAAATATATAACTTGATGACACACCCTTTATGGTTAGGCTGTTAAAAAATATCTTGTCCTCGAGGCCCAATATTGTTCTCATTGTCTTGCTTTATTCTGATTAAATTTTTTTTTGGCCTTATTTTATACTCTGTTTTTAATGGTTTTAGTGTTTTTTTTTTTTTTTTTTTTGGTTAGATTTTACTATACCTGTTGGAAAGGTCAACTATTCTAAAAATGACAAGATATACTATAGTAGCTATTGTTTTCATAGTATCTTTCTTAGAAGTTCTGCACCAGTTCTACTGCTTTGTTTTGATTGACTTTGTTCTGTTATGTTTTGTTGGATTTTACTATCTTTAAAATAAAAAAATTAAAATAAAAGATTTGCATTATTAACATACTTACTGAGAAACTGAGATCCATAAATGCTATCAGCCTATTCAAACATTTCTGGAAGAAATAGCTACACCAGGATTGTAGATTTACTTTAAAGTCATGGATAATTCTATCTATAGTTCATTTTGACATGAGTTTCTAAGACCTGTGCACATTTAAATTGTTCATTATTCTGAAATGTGTTTAGAGGGAGCCATTATGTTTATCAAAATAATTCAAGATTAAAATGATAAAGCTGGGCATAGTGGCACATGCCTTTAATCCCAGCACTTGGGAGGTTAAGGTAGGAGGAGCGTTGTGAGTTCAAGGCCAGCTTAGGCTATAACGCGAGCGCAAGGCCCACCTGAGTTACATAGTGTGACCCTGCCTCAAAGAAGTAGGGCCAGAAGTTTGGCTCAGCTGCTTGAGTGCCTGTCTGGCAGGTGCAAGGTTGTGAGTTCGATCCCTGGTGCTGCAATAAATAAATAAATAAATAAATAAATAAATAAAAATAACGAAAATAAATAAAATGATAATAAAAGTCTTTGAAGTTAAAGCAAAATAAAACTGGGTTAATGAATGTCAGTGATCTGCCTACCCTTCTTTGGACTGCTCAACACTTCGTTTCTATCTAGTTGTGTAATAGAAAGCCACGTTGTTATGTTTCCAATTACCTTTGCATGTAGGATCTCTTTTGATCTTACCAGCATATCTTACAATGCTGTAAGTCCAAAATGGTTTAAGCTTCACTATCTAGATGCAGTGCTCTCTGCAGTGATATACTGTGCTCCCACTGTAATCTACAAAATTATGAATGATAGATTTTTCCTCTTAGCTTTTAAACTGTTCTTTTACACTGAGTAGTTTGCTACCAAATCGTTACCAATAAAAATCCTCAAATGCCTAAAGGTTGTTTTAAAAGTAGAGTGAAGCAATGCTAGTTTCATGTCACCATTTATTTTGTTGTGCTGTTATCGATATGTATTATACAAGCTTATTGTACGCATTTTTATGCTGCTGGAATGACAATATATTTTTAGCGATCCTATTTTAATATGAATGTCCTAAAAATAATTAAAAGTTGGGTTTGATAAGGACCAAGCAACCTTAAATATATATATATATATATATATATATATATATATATACATATAGTTTCAATGTTAATTATTTTATGAGACCTATCTATCTATCTGTCTATCTGTATAAAGGGTAAGGCACCGGGTCTAACTAAATTTGTTCAAAATTCTTAACCTGTTGGCTCACTTTTATCACTAATCAAATGAGCTAAGTTTTCCAGTTATTTCCAGTTTAGTAATGTGACCTTAACAATATGAAAAATGAGATGGTTTGTAGAAATAAATACTTCTACACTCATAGAAAATATGTTAAATACTGCTTGAGGATCTTGCTCTATGGTCAAGAAAAATATTTTTCCATAATTTAAACTATTAAAAAGTACAAGTATTATAATAAATATTTCTACAAAATAAATACATTAATTAAATAAAAGTAATATAGTACATCAAATTCTATACGAAATATTGATATTTCTTTTCTTTAATAAAGTTATTTTTTTCTACATCAAATTGTTCCATTTCGAGGATCTTAGAAATATCATCTATTTCTTTGAGGTCAAATATATCTGTTCAGTTTCTTATATATTAACAAAATATAAACAACCAAATCATTGTTGTTAATACATTGTAATTAATGGAGAAAACTTTACTTATATGTACCCTAATCATTACCACTGTTGATGACATTTGTATAGCTACAATAAAGCTTTCTACTCTGATTGAAAGAAAGATTAAAACAATTGTAAAATTAGTCACTAATAGCTATTAGGAATATTAATATGCTAAAAGTATATTTACTCAACCAATGGAGTTGAGTAATCTTTGGACATCTCTCATTGTTTTATATACAGTAATAATACACTTACCTTTACTTATTTGTTAACTGACATTCAAGATTAACCTGAGATTCCCAGGTGCTTACTTTTATGTGTCATGTTGAGTTGACTAAAGGATGTCCAGTAAAATATTATTTATAGTGCACCTGTAAGCATCTTTCCTGATGAGTTCCACAACTGAATTAGTAGATCTGGTAAAAGAAAACTCCCTCACCAATTTAAACTGGCACCCAACTGCTTATCCTCTGCATAAAACACAAGGCCATAAGCAAGTCAAATATAGTCTCTGTTCAATGACATCTATCATCTACTTCCTTGGAAGTCAGAGCTTCAGGTTTTTGGGCTTTGGACTTGTACTGAATTACATCATCAGTTTCCTGATATCTAGCCTTAAGAATGACAAGTTACTGGACTTCTCAGCCTCATTTTTGAGACAATTATAATAAAGGCAATCTCCCTCTCTCTCTCCCTCTCCCTCTTCCACTTTACCCCCTACTTCTCTCTCTGTCTCTGTCTCTGTCTCTGTCTCTGTCTCTGTCTCTCTCATTTTCCTTCACCTCCTTTACTTCCTTTCCCTCACCCTCTCCTTTTCCCTCTCCTTCATCTCTCTCTTCTATTTTTCTGGAGAACCCTGACAAGCACATAATTACACTGGGTTTAATTATGACATGCAAATACTAAAAACATAGTAATGTAGCCTTGGCAGAAAAGTCAGTATGTTGGATTTAATGTTTACTAAAATCAGATGCTTAGGAAGTTTTAAAATAAAACCATGAACACCTATAATAGATAACAGTTTGAAGAATAATTTCAAAATATACCCACTAGGCATTCAAACTCACTGTTTGAATAATAATTTAAAATTGAACCTTTTAGAAACTGGTTGCAAAATTATAGTATTTGCTGCTAAAATACAATATTTGATTAAGCATTCAAAAACTTACAAAAGTAACTTCCATAAGTAATTTTAGAACTGTATGTATACTTTACTACAAGTAGTGTTTATATTATAATGTATCTGTCTGGAGTGAGCATATTCCAAATATTATTTGGGACATTTCTGCACTAATGTATCATATGGTTTATTGGTAGAATCGTTCAAATAATAGAGACATACCTAAAATATGTCAAACATTGAAATTTAAAGAAGCATCCTAGATTGTCATTGGGTAAATCTGAAAATTCTCACTATAAGACATAAAAATAAGGGACATGAATATGTGACAAAGTACCAAGGTGGTATACTACATCAACATATTTAATTTTTATACTTAACCCTTAATTTATATTAATCTAGTGGTAGAGAACTGTTTTAGGCAGCTTTTCATCACCGCGACAAGCACCTGAGAAGAACAATTTAATGGTGGATAGGTTTAGTACAGCTCATGGTTTCAGAATTTTCAGTCCAGAAAGAGGTTCATTAAAATCACAAACATGTTGTAAGAGTTGGTGGGGAAAAGTTCTTTGCTTCATGACAATACAAAAACAGAGAAAAAGTGTCCACAGCTAGCTGAGGAGAAAATATTCTCCACAAGGATACTTCTGCAGTGATTTGTCTCATTCAGTTAAGATCCACTTCCTAGTGAGTCTATTGAATTGTGAATTCATCAGTTGATTAATGCACTCATGTGACTAGAATTCTCCTCATCTAACCATAGCTAAGCCCCATTTCTGAAGATTGATGCCTAGAGTATAGGGGTGATAGTCCTGATTTTTCAACTTCATTGGATTAAGAAATGCCTAGCAGATATTTTAAAACTTGCCCGTGGTGTGTCTGTGAGAGTAATGGAGGTATGAACTCCATAAAGCCTGTGATCACACACCTACTCTTTTCTGTCAGCGTTTCCTGGCTTGCTTTTCAGCTGCTATGAGTTAAATATCTTTGCTCAGCCGAACACTTCTGCTGTGAGATTTTTGCCTTGGAGCCTGGAAACCACAAGCTAACTTTGTATAACCTTTCCTTTTTTAAAATGTGGGTGTCACGTATTGTGTCTCAGTGATGGGAAAGCCAAGTAATACAGTCTATTGAGACGTCAATATGTGAGTCACTGGCAACACTTTGAACTACAACGAAGAGGGTATATGAGATCTTTGAAGTTTTAAAAATAGAAACAGGAATAGAAACAGAAAATCTGAAAAACTGCTCTTCTTGTACTTGCATCAGTTTTCTCTACAGTAAGATAAGAAATGTGATTTCATCTCTAATGGAGCTTATTTCTTTCATTCTGCTCTGTGTAAGTCAGTTTCTTTCCTAGAAACCAATGACTTACTTGCTATGCCTTTAAGATTTCCTATTATTTTGAATTTTTAAAATGTATTTTAGTCACTATCCATAAGCGTATAAAATTATGCATAACAGAGTACTTTCTTTGGTTGTACCATGTATGTTTAGTAAAGTTTAAATCAAATTACAAATGTTTATCTCCTTAAAATATGTTATCTCTTCATGTAGAAATTTAAAAAAGAATCACTTCTATAATTTAGAAATGCACAGTGTATTATTGCTATGAACATCTACCTTACTTAACATTAGCAGTTGAGAATTTCTTTCCCTATCTGTAACTTCGTACCTATTATGGGTTCTATCTAGATGTCCCTTCAAACTCTCATGTAATCATAGACTGGGTTTTGGGCAGGTGACTCGATGATGGGTGTGAATTAGTCCATTGGCTATTTTAGCATAGTTCTGGGTGTGAGTGATGGAATTACCAAAAAGCAGAGAACCACCCTGGGTGTGGGCTGCAGCAATCAATAGCCTAGATAGAATAAAATGGTAAAAAAGGAAGGTTTGCTGCTTCCCGTGTGCCATTCCATGGACTTTTCCCCTCTGTCATGCTGCCCGACCTTCAAGTCAGTTGTCTATGGACTGATGTCTCTACAAACTGTGGGCTGATATAAACTTTCCTCATTTAACTTTTCAGCAATTAGAAAGTAACTGAGATAGTGTACATTTTTCAACGTTTATTTTCTTTTTCCTCTTTGGTGGGAATAAACAGAAAATATTTTATTATTATATTAACCTTATTGATACAGTTTAGGTACACATAATAATCACATTCATCACAGGAAAATTGTACCTGTACGTGATATATCCTAAATCCTTCTTTTTTTAAAACTCTGCTGTCCCTTTCAATCCCTCTTCCCCCTCTTATTTACAGAGATTTGTCTCCATTTTTATCTTTCTTTTATCATTTTTTTCTTTTCTCTGCCCTGCTTTTTTCCTTCCCTTCCCTAGGTCCCCTTTGTTTTGAACAATTTCTTCCTATTTCATAATAACTTTTATACTTTCTGGTCCTTATTTGCACTTTAATTATCTCACACCAGAGAAACGATCTGATATTTGCACATGTGTTTGATTTGTTTCACTTAAGAGTAGGATCTCAAGGTATACTTGTTTATCTAGAAACATCTCAACATTTCTTAACCCTCTCTCACCAACTCAGTCTCTCAGGCTTCTAAGAGCCACTATTCAACTCAGTTTGAAGGTTGATATCACATTATGAATAGTGTTTAAGTAACAAAAGCCAGTATATCTCTTAATGTCCAGTTTCAAAAAATAATTATTTATTTATCATAATTGGTAAACCATTAGAATGAACATAGGACAAATCAGAGGACATGCATTAACAAAATAAAATATGATTTTTCTTATTGCAATTAAATTCATGAAGCACAGAATACATATTGGTGTAGTTTTGATATTAGTGATAAATTTGTTATCAGGCAAATCAACTAAGCTAAAGTTATACTAGTCGTGATAATACACAGAATAATGTACTAATATATCTGTATCTTTTTGAGAAACTAAAAAAAGAATTTGAAAAAGTTAATATTTTAAGAAATAGCCTCAGATCTTCTATTCCCAGAATACCTGAAATATTCATGTGAACAATGACAAAATTGTGGGAAGATAGCAACAGAGATAATGATTCATTCCTAAGATAATAAAGAATATTAAAATCTTAAACTTTTATATATATCTCGTTGTATCAAACACACAAATCAAAAAATTGCTTGAAAATTTTTATATATAATTTTGAAATTATAATACGTGAAGATCTAGAGAAGAAATAACAGATGCAGAATATTTTGGTAATGTTTAAGAAATCTTCAAATTAAAACTGGTATAGTAAACATGACTAAATTGGTATATAAACAAAATGTGCATCAAATATTAATATGCGATGTAAAATGCTTCTTTTGGATAGGATATAATTTAACTATGTGTTTCTTTTTTAACTGTATTGGGTTGATAGGTCAATTATTAAAAGTGAGCTGTTATTGCTTTCTACTATTATGGTACTGGAACCTATCTCTCTTTTTGATCTATAAATATTCACTTCAGATGTTTGGTTGTTCTAATATAAGGTGTACATAAATTTAGAATTGCTCTTTCATTTTATTGAACTTAGTGTTTTATCATTATGTAATGACAATTGTTATGTCTTTTCACTATTTTTGATACAAAAATCTATCTTATACAGGTTTTACTTATATATAAAGCAAAAATTCTCAAGAATATACATACAAATAATTCTATGTAACTATAACAATAAATATATCAGTCGAAGACTTTTTCAAATACTGATGAAATAATTTATATATCTCTTAAATTATGAACATAATAAATTCTATATAAAATATGGATAGAGTTATATAGAAAATAGGCAAGAATTGTGCGCACAAAGAAAAACTACAGTACATCGTTAAATGTATTTTATCTATTGCTGTTTTTCATAAATTCATTTGGAACAATACAAATAAAGACCTCTCTTTGCTTGAAATATCTTGTGTATTGCCTAATTTAAGGAAGCCTCATATATTTTAGAGAATTGAAATTAAAAAAAAAATTTAAATCTTTAGTCTCCTATACTCTGATTTCTCTTCAAATCATATAAATCTTTCGCCTTAAATCTTTAGTCTCCTCATTAGTACTAAAGTTTTATCAGTGTATATTTTTTAAAAAAATGCTTTTACTTGCACTCAGGTGCAAAGAAATTGCACTCTTTGTTGGAATTTATCTTTGGAAAATTCTAAATCTCAGATTTGTTTCAAACACTTAATAATATGGCAGATCACAACAGTTTGATATTACACAGATTTATATCATATTTTTATTAAATACATAGATTTTAGTATATCAAATATGGAAAACATCCAATTGCACTATTTACCAAATAACTCAAATTATAATTTCAAGGTTCATTTATAAAATTTATAGTACATAAAAGTTAGCAAACATACATTTTTAAGATGAAAGATTTGATAATAGTATGTATATGCTAAATAATATTTCATATATTGCTAATAAGCTTTCAAAATAACATTAGGTTTGGGGAAAGATTTTTATGATAAGGACCAAAACTTAATTATTTTATATAATTTTACGTATGATTTAAGAAGAGTGTTGCAATATAAACACTCCTTTGTATTCAAACACTTTTTCAGTAGTGAATCTTCTATTAATGGTATTTTGGTAAATACAGTGTACTCTAATGTAAGAGGACTTTTGACTTTAAAGTTATATGGAAAATGTAGCGCTATGGTTTTATATAATTAGCAATTAATTTATTAAAATTATAATACAAAGAAATGACTGGAAGAAATATAGCAAAACATTAGTACATGTTTTAGGTACTATATTACAGGTGATTTCATTCTTGATTTTATTTATTTACTTATTTAGCTTTCAGATTTTCAACATTTAAAATAAGACTAACATCAGGTTTAAAAAAGCATGTGAGTCTAGAATGAATCACTAGCCACTTCTTGTTTCTTCACAGTAAAAATAAAGCTGAAAATTTTGTTTAGAAATTGATTTTAGTATAACCCTCCTATAATTATATGAAGAAACAAAGATTGAATTTTTGCCTATAACTTTATATCTAGAATTAATCAGCTACTTTATAAAACAAATATCATGGTTTGTATAGCTTATTGACCTGTGAATTCCTAATTCCTTTCAAATGCATGTTCAATAAACCAGAATTGATTTGGAGGTGATTTCAGCATATCTAAATTTAGATGAGTTTCAGTTCATTAAAAATTATATAGCACAAGCTATGTTCACAGTAAAGAAGCTTAACAGAATTTTGTCAGGTTATTGTTACAATCCAAACCAAAGGAATTTAGGGTTTTGCAGAGGTAATCTCAGCAGTATTGGCCATTACTCTCAGTAAGGGATTCAGATTATATGGCAACACCTGATTTTTCTTTTTTGAAAAGGTTCTACTATTGCATCACATTGCAAGGCCTGGAAGTCTTTCATTAGGAAATTTGAAACAATCAAATTGATGATTTTCAACCTTTCAATCTTCCAACTCATAAGAAGAGGAAAATATTTCTTTTTATTTTTAGGTTTGTTTTTTTTTTGTTTGTTTGTTTGTTTGTTTGTTTTCCAGCGCTGGAGATAGAACTCACAGCCTCACACCTGCCAGACAGGTGCTTGAGTCACTGAGCCAAACTCCAGGCCCTAGCTTTTTGAGGCAGGGTTGCACTGTGTGGCTCAGCCCGGCCTTGTGCTCACGTTGTAGCCCAAGCCGGCCTCGAACTCACAACGCTCCTCCTACCTCAGCCTCCCGAGTGCTGGGATTAAAGGCGTGCGCCACCACGCCTGCCTACACTTTTAGTTTTATCTGTATGAAAACTCATTTTCTCTGCTCAGCTATTCCCAAGGGAGTTGTGGTAGAGTGCCATGAAATTCTGCGAGTTTCAGGTCCTCAGTGGACTTACACAAAGGAGAGAATACACACTATCAGGTCAGCTAGAGTTCATTTTTTATTACTTTCAATTTCGAACACAACACAGATTTATTTTGATGACAAGCCTATGAAAATCTAGACTGCTGAGGTGAACCCTGAGAACAGAATGCCTGAAGAATTTCAAGGTACATTTTAAATGTAAAGCAAAGGGCCTGGGATTTAGCTCAGTGGCACAAGTGCCCGCCTGGCAAACATGAGGTCTCAGTTCAATCCCCAGAATCAAAATAAATGAATGAATGAAGAAATAAATAAATAAAACATAAATAAATAAATGTAAAGCAATACTGGACTTCAGAATTCATTTGGGAAACATATACTGAGTTGTATATCTTATGTATGCTTGTTAATAGATTCAGTGGCTGAAGTAATAATTCAAAAAGACATTAACAGAAACTTCCATACAGGTAAATAAAGCACTTACTTTTGACAAATCACTAACAATAATCTTTAACATGTTTTCCATGGCTTTCTGTAGTTTGGTTGTTTTCAAGGATAATGGTTCAGAAGATAAAATCCTTTGGATACATAAAAAAAGGAAATAACTTTTTAAAAATTTTCTGCTCTCTGACAAAATTTGGGGCAAAATGATTAAAACCAGCAAACTTCAGTTTACATTCTATATGTTAACCTGTAAAGTTTGGTCACATGCAAAATGAATAAATAAATAAAAACAACTAGCATTTTATAGGGATCCATTGCTCACCTGTCATAGAGAGTCTTCTAATTGGTTTTCTTAATTTCTACCAAAATATGCAAATTCAGTAGCAGCAATGTGTGAGTGATGGGCTACACATAGTTGAGCAGGTGATGGTTTGACACCTACTTTATATTTAATACCATGATAGTATCAATTGTAGTAGCTAATGCTGTGTTATCCAAATTTTGTGAGAAAAAATAAAAATTAGTAAGGAAGTTAAATATATTTACAGACACATATGGCTAGGTAGTGAGCTAGTGATAGTTTGGAAGATGGATAGAAAGAAAGATGAGCTATGCAGTAGTGAACCATATTAACTATTTCATGTTCATCAATCACTGTTCACAAATGATGACTAGACTGTATCAGATTTAGAGAAATAAGAAGTCAATTAGAATATATCATGCATAGATGTAGACACAGAAAGTATTATACCAGAGAGTGATTAATTTTGAAAATTGTCATATTTTACCTTCAGTGACATCAATTTTATGCAAGAACCCAGGGAAACATTTACTACCAGAAGAAGTGATGGTCAAACTAAGAATTTCCACATTTGCAGGTAGAAGCAAGAAGGAAAACAAAGGATTCTTTCTTCAAAACTTAATTTAAAAAGAGTGGATGATTAGAAAAAATCAAGAGAGCACACTTCCACAGTGTAATCAGAGCATCCTAGTAAATGGAGACATCTGGTAATAAAGGAAAGAGGCACGCATTATGTTTGGCAAATAGAGAGTAATATTTCCCATTGCATTTGCCAAAGAAGGCTGCAAAATTTAAGTACAGAACCACAAGACCAAAAGAAATTTTGCCCAAGTATCTTCCTTCCAGTATAATAAAGATCTTCAACTGAAAGTTAAAAAAAAAAATCTGACCAGGAAGGAAGAATTTTGTCAAATGCTTGGGTTATCCACTAAGGGAAGAGACTTTTCAAGGAATGGTCCCTTTAACCTTCGTGTGAATTTGGAACACTACCGTATCGCTCACACACAGGTCGTTTGGTTTTGCATCTTTTATTCCCATTGTTATCTGCATCTTTAATATGTTTTCATTTATTTTCAAATGTTAGATGTGCAATTGATTTCCTTTAAAAATCTTTAGAACTTCAACCCAATGACAGAATATCTTCTTATTTTGAGATACAATAAGTTATTTATTTGCCATGTTGGGCACGATTTTTACCCATGGAAAATTTCCAGTATCAAAATAGACCTGAGAACATTTCCTTTTTTTTTTTTTGGTGTATTGAAAGTGACTGCAGCTTGCTTTTAGAAGTGACCCATTCACCTTCAATGGAAGAGCCCTGGGGTTGTAAATCTTAGAACTTTTCTGAAACTGTATCATTGCTTATGAATTATCACATATGGCACTCTGGTTAAAATGCGCAAGCAAAACATTATCAAAGGCTACATTCTCCAGCTATATGAAGCAAATAAAATAGGAAAATGGGAGAGATGTGTTTTGAAACACCAATCGTTTTCTCATTCAGTTTCAAACCAGTCCTGTAGGTTTTGCTGCTGTGTTGTAACAAAGAAGAAAAATTTGAGAATTTCAAATTTGGGAAAATTTTTCAAAAAGGTAAAATATGTATAAATTCTTTTAATAGCAGTCACAGTACTTAGGCACATATTATTGAAAATATGATACGTGAGTCTTGTGTGTAGGAAAAAGCAATTGCAAAATTTCTAATAATTTATTGCATTGTTTTTTGTAGAACAGAACATCAAACCTTTGATTTGGAAAGATCTTTCACTGATGCATGAAAATTCAAGTATAAATACCAGAAAGGTGAATAAATGGGTTTCCACTGAATGGTCAAATATGTAGAATAAGTTGGCAAGTAGTTATAGTACTTAAGTAAAAAGCCTAAGCATGTTCTTTAGTATGAATCTTGAACTTTGGAATGGTTGAAGGTTTTCAGAAATAGTGACATACAGCACTTTTGATTAATCTGCCTCTTAAGATAGCAAGTATTTTTGACACTTTCTACAAATCTCAAATGAAAATCATCAGTACCACACAAAACCTGCTTCAGAGTGATCAAAATTTAGAAATGACAGGAGAGTAAAGTTAAATGCAGTCATCTCACCAAGCACTGCTTAGGGGTCTGCACATGCAGGCTAATTATCTGGAAAAAGAATGAAGGCATAACTGTGCATATAGTTATTGGTGTATGTTTGTGATGCAAAATCATGGCAATTTTCTTAGGAAATAGGATATATATATAGAGAGATATATATATCTATATCTATATATATCACATTTTTTAAATTATTCAGTAGCACAGTAGTTCATATTACAGTCTGCAATTATTACATATAGTGATTATATTCCTTGTGGGGAGTTGGCACACGTTTATAATATATTTTAATTCTTTTTTCATTCACTTCCTCTTCTGTCACTTTCTGTTCCCTCCATCTTTCAGCCCAATTAACTTTTGCCAAATATTCATTTACTTGGTTCCTATTACATCTCTTTTATTTTGCTCTTTAACTGATTTACAATTTGGATTTCTTACACTGATTTGAAACCATGCAATATTTAAGCCATGTGTCTGATTTACTTCACTTAGCTTTAGGATTTCAAGGTGCATTAATTTGCAACAAATGACTCAAGTTTATCTTTCTATATGGCAGAATAATCTTAAATTTTCTTGTCTTTTTTTTTCCTCCCTCCCTTACCCCCATCTAGTCCTTTTTCCATCTCCATGAAGACTACTTGCCTGTTTTCTCTCATGTTTCTTTTATTTTGCCTCTTAAAGAATTTATATTTTAGGCTTCTCACATAAGATAAACCATGCACTATTTAACAGTCTCCATCTGTTTTACTTAGCAGTGTGGTCTCAAGACACATTCATTTTCCTACATGTAACTCATTGAAGTCTTGCGTCCCAGGAGATGGGCGATACCCTGGCAGTGGAGGCCGGTGGACTCGTCAATACCAGTGTGAGAGGTTGGGGTGGATTTTAGAACACCATAGCAACGTGCTTCTTTTTTAAGTTCAGTTTGATACTTTTTAGTTTTTTATTGGTATATGTTAGAGATACATAGTAAGTGCATT
The DNA here is from genome assembly GCA_004363535.1 of Dasyprocta punctata. NCBI lineage: Eukaryota > Metazoa > Chordata > Mammalia > Rodentia > Dasyproctidae > Dasyprocta > Dasyprocta punctata. The sequence continues at coordinate 14,731 of RJWM01015959.1, read as the reverse complement.
CATCTTTGGGAATTGATGCATATACATTTTTCATTTCAGTGATTTTATTTCTTCTTCGCCTCTCCACTTGCCCCTCCCTGGTCTCCCTTTCTTGGTTCCTCTTCCCTTCTCTACAAAGTCTACCTCCCGGTTTCTTGTCAACTCTCTTTTATTTTCTCTTTAAATTATTGATATTTTGAGGTTTCTCATTTAAGAGATACCATGTTATATTTATTCTTCAGCGTCTGATATATTTCACTTAGCATTATGTTCTCAGGATCAATTAAAGGAGAAGATGTAGGCACTAGGGTTTAAAAAGCAGAGGAATAGTAAGAGAAAGATCTCGTCATTCGTCTTGATATGCAGCATTGGGACATCTCTCTAATCATGGTTTCATTATCATATGTCTTTCTAGAGACAGAGCTAAGAAAGATGCTGCTTTAAAGGGCTCTGATTACATCAGGTCCTCCTGAGTACAGTAATTCAGAAAAACCTCTCAGTCTCAAGATTTATTACCTTAATTATGTCTGCAAAGCACCTTTGTCAGTGAGGCTACCTTAGCCACAGGCTCAGGTCATGAGGACAAGGCTATTTCTGAGGGCCTGTGTAGAAGTGTGGCATTTAAAGTGGAAAGCTGAAGAAAGCAGTTCTTATTCTGAATTGTAATATCATGACTCACATTTTCTATCGAGTGTTTAAAACTTCTTTCAAGAAAATTATACTTCTAAATGCTTTGTCTATGCTAAGAAAATTTTGGATATTCTGGTATTCAGAATTACAAAGAATTTATAAGGCATAATTAAGCAGTCAGATCTATAAAGACACTTTAAAAGTTGTTAAATAGGATGTGACATGAGGAAAATATCAGAATAAGAAACACAAACCTTCTTTCCTACACACACACACACACACACACACCAAAAACAAACTGACATTGTCCTTCAACATTATCCTCTAGAAGGATAAAGACTCAATTTAAGATCCTATGATAGCAAAATAGAAAATAATTGAACATATATGATCACTGCAGAGACGGACATACCTAACATGCTCAGATACCTGGAGATTGTCAGGAATTAAGAAGTAGGATTGGGACTAACAGTACTAGTCATGACACAAGTGTCACTGCTGTACCCACGAGCCCGCTCTACACAGGACATCAACAGTCTTCAATCATAAGAAAACCCACAACTATCCCCTTGTGGATAGCACATCACACCTCCTCCAGCTCAGCGGCCTCTGTGATTCCCTGGGATAGGACCTTCCCAGTGCCGTGTGCACCGCAAACCTGGAGCAACGACTGCTCTGCAGTTGCCAACACCACAGACTGCAGCTCTGTAGCCATTGTCTCCATTCCTGTGTTCCTGGATTTGTAGCTCCATCGGTCACACCTGTGTTTCAAACACAGCAGTCACTGCCAATCAGGATGCTCTAGAGTCCTGTCACTCCAAGTACCCAGGGTGCAGACACGAGCTTTGCGGTCTTTCTGTGACCTCTGTATGCCTGGAACATCATCAGCGTGAGCTTATCCATCCCTAGATCCTGCATCTTGTTGCACAGGAAACATTACTGAGAATCAGTAAATGGGATCACATCAAATTAAAAAGCCTCTGCAGAGTAAAAGAAACAACCAGCAGAGTGAAAAGATCACCTACGGAATATACAAAGAGAAAAAATGCCAGTGATTCTTCAGAGGACTTGTATCTAGAACACATAAAAGAATTTTTAACAAATAAACCCCTCAAAATAAAAGATCCTACCAAAACATGGACAAGTGGAATGGCTACCCATTGTAGAAAAAGACATACAAATGATCAATAAATACATAAAGAAATATTCAATATTGCTTGCCATTACAGAAATGCATAATAAAACAATATTGAGATTTCATCGCACCCCAGAAAGATAGACCATCATCAAGAAATAAATAACAAATGCCAGAGAGGCCATGGGGAAAAAGGAAATATTTCATACTTTTAGTGGAATGTAAACTAGTATAACTACTTTGGAAATCAATGTAGAGATTCCTCAAAACACTAAAACTAAAAATTCCATTTGACCCAGTTATTTTCCTTCTTAATACCTTCTGAAAAGATTTAAAAGCATGATATTCCAGTGATATATGCATATCCACATTTATAGTAGCACAATTCATAATAGTTAAAACTCAGAAGCAATGTATAAGGAAATGTAGTATTTATATTCAGTGGAGTACTCCTGTGCTATAAAGATAAATTTAAGTTATTTGTGGGAAAATGGATGCATCTTGAGACCATAATGTTAAGTGAAATAAATCAAACACACAGGCTTAAATAGTTTCTCTTATAAGAGAAGCCCAAAGAATAAATAAAGAGCAAAGTAAAAGACAGTTAATAGAACAAAAGGAGGTAGGACTTTCTCAAAAGGGGATCAAGAGATGGTGGGAGGATAAGGGGAGAGAAATGGGATTAAAAAAGGAATCAAGAGGATATGTTGTATACATGTAGCAGCCCCACACCGGTTGAAATTCACAATGTGCGTTGAGTACTGTACACTTGTATTAAAAATTTAAAAAAAGAAATAATGTAAAACAATTAGTATTGAATGTTATCTAGACAACAGTAATTGCTCATCAGCATCATTGCTCTGTATTCCGTATCTCAAATCTGATTTTTGACATGCAGTTTTTCAACTATAACTTTAAGTTTGATAGAATCTGTAACTCAACAAGCTTATTACCGAAGTTGTAATCATTTCTCCATCCTTAGTCCTTTTCCTGCTTTCGTTTGTACAATTATCTTGATGCTTCAAACTCCACGTAATCAAACTTTGAGATAATAATAGAATTTATCGCTTCTAAACGGTTTCAAATTGTTATATTATTAAATATCTTTCATTTGTAAGATGATGTCTTTTTAACCATTTATCTCTATGCAAAATGTCATTTCAGCATCTTAATTCAAGCTTATATTCTATTTGGCCTCAAAAATCACTGTATATTCCTAAATACCTACAACATCACACACAGGCTATGGCATAAAGAGATTTTTCAAACATACAAAAATTTTAAGTGTCCAATTTTATGGTTTAACACACAGCAAAATTCCTTAATATTTTAGGTGATAATATATGATCCTATATTTTTTATAATTTCACAATTTTTATAATTTTATAATTTTCTATTTAATCACCATTGTTACATAGCATATGACATAAATGGAGTTTTAGAACTAATATTTTTAAATACCATTTTCTAAAAATTCTGCAAAGGAATACTATTTTAATACATGAGATAAGTTAAACTTTTCCTATTTAACACTTGGTGTTTACTATTTTATTTACTTTAATTTCCTTATGTAAATAAAACTGGTCTTGAACATATTGCCCCTTGGAACTGGGGCTACACTAGTTTGGAATCTCTGTAACTAATTTTCCATGGGATAACCCAAGTTTTTCTCCAAAATCAGTAACAAACAGAGCATCACACATTTTTTTTCACAATTACTTCCTGATAACATGATACCAAGGTAATAAGTTTCCTTAGCATTTGAATTTTAGGCCCCCTTTTTGAAGTTGCCTTTATTGAATGATATAATCTCAAATCATTTAAATATCCAAGTGGTCAGGCAAACAGTAAATCAAACTGCTGCCTCTAAAATAAAAGAATAAATTGCTCTGCATTAGCAGTGACTCATGAGATCACACAAGCCAAATCAATGGCTGCACAGAAATCAACTGTAATTAAAATTATCCTTCAATGTAGAAATATCATCAGAGTCTTTTTCCAATTACCGCATTTTTTTTTTTTTTTTTGTACCAGGAATCAAACCCAGGCCCTTGCGCTTGCCAGGCAGGCACTGTGCTACTGAACTGTATCCTGGCTGTTGCCACAATTGTTAACCAGCAAATAGATCTATTTATATTCTACAAACAATATTCGAACTCATCTGACTTTTGTGCCAACTGAATGGAGAACATAATTGACATAATATTGACATTGAATATAACCTACCTCTCATATCCATATGCAAATTAAAATTCTATATGTGCTCCCAAATAATGACAATTATGGTTTCATAATTTATAATTTGATTTCATAAAACAATTTATGATTTTTTATGAAACACTTTGGAGTGGGCTTTCATTTCGTGTGCACATGGGCGATGTTCCTGCAGTATTTTTCTTCCTGTTTTTCAATGAAATTTCTTTCTTTACTATCACAGAAGAGTTGATGAAATTGAGTAAGCTTCAGAAGAAAATCACCTTCACTCCCTATATGAACGTTTAGTGAAATTCTGCAGCTTCAAATTATTTTTCCTCAATTTTGCTGAACATTATTATGTCAATTTCTACATTTTCAAATTTTTAATTATTAGTGTATATCAGAGACATTTGAGTATATTAAGTGAATATTGAGGATAGCCTATAATCTTGGTCAAAAGCATTCTGTAAGTCATTGATCTGAAGGAACAGACTAAGGACAAGTCTCTAAGTTGGTGCTTGTATGTGTATTATTATGTGGGAGATGTTTATGAGTTTGATCAGTGGGGTTGTATTTGTTATTTATGTTGTATAGGCAGAGATTTATCCTTGTATTATTTTTTAGGGCTACTGTAACAGCATATTACAAAATGATTGTCTAAAAACTCCAAGAAAATTTGTATCACTGTTCTGAATATGAGAGGTCAGAAATTGAGACTTTCACAGTACCGTAGTCACTCTGAAATATAGGAGACAACTATGTTGCCTCTACCTGACCTCTGAAGGTTTGGTGGAAATCTTTTCCATTTTATGCTTTATAAATCATTCCAATTTCATCATGTGGCCTATATCTCTCAATTGATATATTAGTTTTTCTATAAGGACACCAATCTTACACAATTAGGGACTCACCCTATCTCACCATGGCCTCTTGACAATTTTACTGATTGGTTCTATAAAGAAACCTATTTCCAAGTAAGTTTATATTTAGGAATACTTAGGGTTTGGACCTAAACTTGACATTTTAGAGACTAAATTCAATAGAGAGTATCTCTCTCTTTCTCTCCACTTCTGTTTCCCTTAGAAGTTAACCTTTGGCTTTCTGAAAGAATTCATGCCAGTGCGTAAGGCTGGCATTGCAAGTGACTCTACTACAGCTTCTATTGAAAGGGTAAATGATCACATATTCTCATTCCAAAGCTTGAATTCCTCAAGTTCCAAGATTTGGAACAACGAGAAAACATTTGGTTCTATCCAGTCTAGGTGATTATTCATACTTTCTGAGAAAATCTTTAGTTATCCATCTTCTATGAACTTTGCCAACTTTATCTTGACCTTCCTTTAAAGCTGCCCAGGATGTGGAGTAAATGTAGCAAAGCAAACCTACTTGAAATTCAGTGAAAGAAAAATTACTCGTTGAGCATTTAATCATCGGATCAAGTTCATAAATACAAGCATGGAGATTTTCTTCAACTTCCTAGGAGTTTAAAAGTCATTCACCAGCATCATTACAATCTGAAAACAGGGCACTGCTTTTGTCTTGTTTTACTCTTCACTATTATCCTTGACATGAAATCTCTAAAGAATTAAGTTGCCTTCACGGGGCAACATATCAAGGTTTACCAAAACCCCTAATTCAGCTCTATCCAGGTTGTCTGTTTATAATTGCTGAATTTTAAAGCCACCAGAATAGCTGGCCATCTGCTGTGTGTGTAAGAAACTGGTAGTATATTTTAAAATATGCTGTTGACATGGTGAGCATCAGGAATTATCATGGTTCAAAAGTTTTGTGTAAATGTTTCTGTAAGACAAAGATGAATGTCTGAGCTATGAGTAAGTCAACTGATTTCCTGGCTACTCAAGTCCCTGAGAATAGTTACAACCATGGTTCCCACGTTACTGCCTTATCACTTGTGTCTGCATTATAATAAATTAATATTTCTCGTGATGTTCATAGTTGTTTAGGGTTCAGTTGTGAACTTTTTGGGGTTCTCTCGGGATCTTTTATGTAACTACCTTCAGTTGAAAACCTGGGAAATGTCTTTCATTTTCTGATGCCTCTCTACCTATGCTCTTTATTACTTAATATTCTAGCCTGGTTTCTGACAGCGTTCCACAATGGTGCATCTCAGCTATCACATTCTGTCTTTCAGAGGTAGACACAATTTCAGAGGTAGATAATAGTCAAAGAGAAGATAATTAAGCTCACCTTCAACTGAAGGAGTGATATGCTCACAACCAGATGGAGTAATTGGTTAGCAACTAATAGGAAACCACTGACTTCAGTATCGGACATCCTTATTGAATATTGTTTCTAATTCTAGCTGCAATTTGCAATTTTCCATAAATCATGTGTGTTGTATCAGTAAAGCCAATATTGAGAGAGTAAAAGTACAGCATAATTTTCACATTGATTGATATATATATATATACATGAAAAGAAAAACAACTATAACAAAACATAGGAGTGCTAAGTGACTGACTAGGTAGAAAAGGACTCTCGAAATTATTAAAAAATCAGATAGAAGAACATCGTATACACTTAGAGATGATGAACTTTCATGTGTGGTGAAGCGATATCCCTATTCTCACCAGGCTAGCGCAAAACGATTACAGCCTCAGAAAGAAGAGGTATTCTATTATTAAGTAATTCCACTGAGGCAGACATTATAGACAATGAGGTACATAATTAAATACATTTCCTTTCTTCAAATAACAAGAAAGGTTTTTTTCCTATTAAAAATTAGAAATATTAAGTTAGAAAGTATGCTTAACTTCTGCTGGAACAAAGATATTTTAAGGATGTCATCAAGCATTATAAATTTTCAATTTCTCTTCTGTATTGTAACATGTACAAGATTTCTCCAAGGTTGAAAATGCCAGAGACCTTTATAACATCTTATGTGAGGAAAAAAAGTGACAAATTTTATCCAATTATTCTTCTAAGAATAAAAAATTATCATAGGTCATTCTACAAAATCATTTGGTTTAGAGACAGTATTTTCTAAAATTGTCTCTGAAAGTGCATGGCATGTTTATTCTCATAGAATTTTTGTATGTGTATTAGTGGTTAGATTTTTTATACAGCCTTAAAAGACTTACAGATAGCAATTTTAACCAATAGAAAAAGTATTAAATTTTTTCAGACAGATACCAATCATACACATAAAGAAAATACATTCTTAGCAGTGGGTCCTAAATTTCATGACCACAGATTTAATATTATTATTATATTGTAACATTCATATCCTAATTCAAAGGACATTTGTGTGTTATAATTTGACACTAATATGGTACTTGTGTTAATTTTTCTTCTGCTAACTATAAGGATATCAAAAACAAAATAAACAAAAAAATCACAATTTTATTAATTGTGATTAATAAATTTGAGACGCATACTCAAGAACTCAATTAATAATTCCTGATTATCTTATAAGAAATAGCTATGTAATAGTTAAAAATAATAGCTATATAATAGCTAAAAATAATCGCTGTGCCATAGTTAAAAATAATGACTACATTTAGCATTTATCTAATTCGTAGTGAAAAGTATTGCTGGAAACTGCATTACCATGAATAGCATGATAAAGCACTAAAATATACACAAAAGAAAAAATGGAAACTGAAACAATAATGAACTAATTGGGCAAGCACACTTAGTTTGAAAATAAGAAAATTATATGAATGCTACAGAAAGGTATGTAAAAGGAATATTCTTAAATTGGCAAGTGGTGATTGATATGTAGCAATGTGTACAAGTTAAAGAGAGTGGTTTTAGTCCAATTACCTACACAGAGAGTCACATCAAAGTAACAAATATGAATGAAAAGGTTTAAAGATATTTTTGAAAATTTCTTATTATTTGAAACTGATGATACATTATACCACTTTTACAAATCATAGATCTGTAATTTTTTTTGTCCCAATGATCGAACTAACAACCTTGCACCTGCCAGGCAGGCACTTAGGCAACTGAACTAAATCCCTGGCCCTAAATCTGTAAATATTTTTACCTTCTATTAATGAACCTTGGTAGGAGTTCCATCAAAAGAGCGAACCCACAGAAACTTAACCACAATTATTACCATTCATTATGGGATAAAGCTGATTGAAGAGTAAAATACTAATTCTATAACTTTCAATACACTGATGAAAATAATTATATATAAAATATAAATGAAGCATAAAAAATAACTTAAATACAATTTACTAAAAATTAATAAGAAAATTAGTAAAGTGAGTTCCAAAAGTCTATTGTTGGTGAAGATTCATCTGTACAGAATTTTCACTAAAATTTTTAATTACACAATAAAATGTCAGAATGACACACTAAGAAAATAACTGCATGGCAGGACTGATAGAATAAAATGGAAGTGACAGAGTCAGGCTGCTCGTTATCCAGCTAGAATGACAGGGAATGGTTAGACTGTAACCAGCTAAACAAAACAAGGATGTTAAATTTGGTTGTGCTTGTGAAAAACATTCAGAAATATAAAGAAGCAATTATCAGTGAGCTAAGTTTCAAGCTTCTTTTTCTCACTGTTTTTGTATCCACATAACAGCATTGTCAAGAGCATTTTAAAGTGCCTTGGGATAGGACTGGCATCTACCCAGGAAATTCTGCAAATGCAATTCAGAGGGGAATAAAAACAGAACGTAGAAAAGCAGTGGGAGTTGTATGTTGCATTGCTTTTGTCACTTTTGTACAGTTTCGAGAATAATTTTACAAATCTGTTTCTGTAGCAATGGGACTCAGAAGCTGGATTTTCTCTTTAAAATGAATATAAGCTTCTCAGGTTAGAGGTAGGGAACATCCTCTAGTGTCTGGTAAAAAATGCACAGAGCAGCCCATAAATTATGCTAGGCCCAGATCTGACAAGTTCCACAGAATTATACTGATGAAAAACTAACCATTACTAGGGACATGACAAAGACATTACTTATCACCCAAATATGTGGACCTGACTATCACAATATTATAATCACCTGAGATCTCTTTGTGAAAATTTTTAGCGGTTCTCCCTAAGTTCACTCTTTGGAAATAGGTGCATGCAGTTTTCAGACTGAACATAGGGCGTATCTGTGTCTGTGTTAGACATGATGCAAATAGATGGAAGAAATCTAAGTCCTTCTGAGCTCAGAAGTTGTCTTGGTTACTTTTTACTCGTTGCTGAGACAAAACACCTGACACACAAAATTAGGGAAGGAAAGGTTTATTTAGCTTACAGTTTTTGGAGGTTTCAGTCCACAATCAGCTGGCTCCAAGGCAGGGTAGCATGGCACTGGGGCAGCACTTCAAGGCAGCAGCCAAACAAAAGCAGCAAAGTAAAAGGAGCAAGAGCAAGCCTCTTCTCCTCCTTTATATAATACACAGGACACCCCCTCCCCCAGGGTGGTGTAGCATTCACAAACATCCTCGCCTTCCTTTGCACAGTATGAGGATGTTTACAGAGTAAGAACCCTGGGTCCCTGCTGAGTCTCTCAACTAAATTTTTGGCCTTCTCAAATTGACACAATGGCCAGGTAAATGCTTATGCTCTACACCCCTGCTGCCTTACTTAATTAAGCTGCTAGACTTCTCAAGTTGACACAATGTATAAACCCTAACAGAAGTTTTTGCAGGGAGAGAGGAAGGTAACAGATGACAGAGACTAAGGTAGCGTATACTAGTCAGTGTTCCTATTGCTGAGGCACAATACCCAAAACCCACAAACTAAAGGAGTAGAGGTTCACTTGGCTCAAACTTTCAGGGTTCTGTCCACATTAGGGTAGCTCCAACCATAAACCTTATGGTAAAAAACCATGACAGAGCAAGATGTTTATTTCATTGTGGCCACAAATACAGTGCCAGAGAGGTGAGGAACCAGATCTAAAACCAAAGAGCATTCATTTAAGGCCCATCTAGACATACCCAGAAATGAATTTTACTAATCCCCTGGGTAAACTGATACGCAATGACTCTCACAGAGTGCATGTTTTGAGTCAAGGCTGCATGATCTCTTGATCAAATGTTACAGAGACAGTGTTATCCTAGAGATTGAGCAGAATTGGTACAGAATGTTTACTTGTATAAAAGTTGGCAAATCAAATTCATATATGGCAATGCATTGATATTAGGTTGGAGGCAGCTGTTGCTCAGGATTACAAAGAATAGTTCTCATAGGAAACTAGTATCTAACCTCAGGTGAAATTTCTTAGTGTTTACATATGTAATACATGATAGCACATGTATTGCAATATGTCAAATACGATTTCATGTGTTCTTATGAATTGGAGCTTCAACAAAGCACATTTTTCTATATAAACAGGATATTATACAGAGAGGGAGAAAGAGAGAGAAAGAGAAGAAAGAAGAGGGCAACACAGACTTCGGATGTGTTCAATGTTAATTTATGAAAATATGTTTTTGTCAAGAATAGAAAGGTCATTTTATAAAGTATTTAAGATATCAAAAGGAAAATATCTATAGTCAAATTCTTCAATAGTGACAGACAAATGTAACTACATTTTACCCAGGAGAAATAATCCATGATGTGTTTAGGTACAAGTCCACTTTCAAAATACAAAAAAAAAACAAAACAAAACAAAACAAAAAAAAGATATCTTTAGGCAAAAGAGAAAATTAAAGAAACAAAGGAAAGAAAACCAACCAACCAGACACAATCTTCATCTATTTGAGTAGAAAGTTACCACCACTATTACCAAAATAACAGCAAAAGCCCAAAGCAGCAACTATGCAAGAGACACATAAAAACCAATTGATATCCTCATAAGAAGTAACTCCAAAGTATTTTTGGAAAGGAAGGAAAAACTCACTCTGGAGTTCAAATGCTAAACACACTGATTAACAGAAACCTGGATCAGTAACTTCTAATCCTGAAGGCAACTCAGAACATAAAAGAAGGATCAAATATGGAGCACTGTCTGTGTGTGTGCTGCTTAGAACCATTTCCTACAGAACTAGCTGGGAAACAAGATAAAATATTCAAAATTATTCCATCTCTTAGTCTATCAGAACACGCTGTAAAAAGACTCTTCTATAATATTAAATTGGAAGACGTGATTTAGTCTATGAGATAAATTGGTCTAACTCTTATCTATTTTGCCAATCTAGAATCTTAAAAACTCCACCTGTTTTCTGCAAACTCACTTATGTAAACTGAAAATTATCACTGCTGTAAGGAAAGAGAGGGAAGGAGGAAAAAACCAAAAATGGAACTCCCTCACCCTGTGGTGAATCAGTAGATTAAATTCTTATTGTGGAAACTATGCACAACTTTCTTAGGAATATGCAAAGAAAAACATCCAGGCGATTTCAGGAAATCTCCCTATGCACAGAAATAACTAAATGAAGAAATGTCCCACCTTGAGTTCATAAATATGAATAAGTTGCATAACTTGTTGTTTAATATTTAAAGTTTAAAAGGGATTACCCAGATGAACCTGTACAAATTTTAACACTGTAACTGGGTAATAAATATCATGACAGTTTTGCACGTTCATATCATGTTCACATTCCATGACGATAAAACAGTGTGTATACTATGTAAGAGAGAGGGCTTGTTGTTGGACCACTCACGACTGTATCCTGTACTCACATGCTCTGCGTACATAGGGAAGGATGGTTAATTTTGTGAACTACCTCATTTGTTTATTGTGCTGAAAAAATAGTGAATAAATATGAAATGCTATTGGAAAATATAACCAAATATATCGTGATAGTGATTCAGTACTATTATTATGCAATTGTTAATTATGTTATGGACTAACAGAATATAGAGTACTATAATGTAGAGTAATATATTTGTAGTACATATAAATGTATAGAGAGCTCATCCTAATAAAATCTTAAAATTCTCTTGGAAGGTAGTGAGTTCCTATTGTTTTATGGTATTCCAACATCCACTTAGAACCAAGGCTTAACTTCATCATTGAAGAAACAGGCTGAGTCTCCCTTGACAGAGTTTCTATTTCTCTGCCTTCTCTCAGCTTTATCGATGTGACCACAGAGAAGGAAGCTACATACAGGAGAACTACCTATAACCTACTGGACAGAGTGACCCCACTTCCTTCACGGAGCGGCAATAGCGCCTTAGTGATACACAGAATGGGCTCGGTTCGCTCAAGTCCACCACGTAGAACTTCCTAAGAAAACCTGCTAGAATAACTCGCTGGGCTCAGGGCAGGCACGGGCAACACTCTTGGTCTCACTCCCCATCAACTGGGCAGCTACTCACTTCCTGTTTGATCCTGGGAGGTGCACTACCCTCTTCTCTCTGAGATTTTACTGTAAAAAACCACTTCCGTTACTTTGTGTGTTTGTTGAGCTTCTACTTCTGCATTTTGCTTATCTAATGCACCAGAACTTAACTTCTCCTGATCAAAGTTCTTCCAGAGAAGGATCCCGAGAGGAGATCACTTGGAGGTTGGCCTGGCCATAGCAACATGAGTGTTAGCCACAAACAATCTTCATGTGCAAAGGCACTTAGTCATGGGGTGAGCACTTTATTGTTAGACTGTGAACCAGGTTAGACAGCATCTCAAGAAGAAAATACTTAAACCATGGATAGTGCTGGAATTTATAAGTGCTCTCTGGACAGCGATCTCAAAGATCACATTAGGGGAAAAGTACAATGGTTTTATCCTAAATTCTTGATGTTATTTATCTTAAAAATGTTTATGGTTACATAGTGCGACCCTGCCTCAAAAAAACCAGGGCCGGGAGTTTGGCTCAGTGCCTTAGGCGCCTGCCCTGGCAAGCGCGAGGTTGTGAGTTCAATCCCCGGTGCCGAAAAAAAAAAAAAATGTTTAAACAATGTTTAAACATTAACGATGTTTATCGTTAAGAAGTTAGCATAGTTTTTTTTTATTTTCTCCGAATTTCTACATGTATGTGAATGTACTGTATATAATTATGAATTTTTAAAACATCTTGCATGTTAGTGAAGGCAAAAGTAGTTCTTTTAAGATGAAAAATATTAATACTCAAAACTATTTCAGTCTTACTGATTTTCTTTATATATTAATGCAAAATATATTTCTTAAATCTTCGAAAATTTTCGCTTTTGTTGTGCCTGACATTGGATAAAAATTCTTTTAGTGGAACAAAAATTAAAAAGCCTGTGTGGCATAAATAACTAAAATTGCTATTAGCAGTTGTATAATATTCCTCAAAACTTATCATAATCACATTTAAGAAAAAATCCAGAAATGCCTCATATTTTGGAATATTATTCATTTTCCTACTATATTACATTCACAAATTTAAGCTTTGTTTTGTATGACATCTGTATCACTGACTTCTCTGTTTAAAGATAGTTAATATCAAAAACAAAAAGTTTAATAGATAACAATGGAATTCTTAAAAGCAATTTATATAAAGTAGATGACCATCTCAACAAAGGTAGAAAAAGTCTTTTACAAAATCTAATAATTATCCACAATGAAATCCCCAGTGAAAGTACAAATATCAAAATCTTTTATCATGCATATAAATTCCAATTATGACAAACCTGCAGCCAACATCATACAAATGGGGAAAACAGCATTGTCGCCAAAATTAGAAAAAAGCAAGGAAGTCAGTTGTTACCAATCCTGTTCATTATAGTTCTTGAAATTAACCAGAGCAATTAGGGAAGAAAAAGAAATATGGAGGTGTGGTTAGGAAAGGAAGAAGTCAAACTATCTTGATCTGTAATTGTTAGACCAGTTCCTTAGAAGACACGCTCAGGCTGGGTGTGGTGGCCCATACCTGTAAATTCCCAGCCTATGCTATATAGTGAATTCAAGGCAGAATAAAGTACAAAGCAAGACCATGTTAAAACACACACACACACACACACACACAAGCACCAAAAGAGTCTTAACATTAATTCATGCAGCATAGTAGCAGAATACAAAACCAGCACACGAAAGATCAATAGTGCCCCTGTTTGACAGTAAGGAATATACTGAAAAATTGTCATTGTGGTGCACATTTGTAATCCTAGTACATGGGCACATGAAGTAAGAAGATCACTGTAAGTTTGAGGCCAGCCTGGGTTACTTAGGAAGTTTAAAACCTGTCTGAACTATGTATCAAGACCTTTTTCTCAAACAAACAAACAAAATGCTTGAGAATACTAAATACATAAAAGTCAACAACCTAATCAAAAACTACAAGATTCAATGAACAAAGAGACTGAGGAAGAAATTTTAAAATGGGAAGATATCTCCTGTTCCTGGATCAGTGGATAAGTAATATCCAATGGCCATATTAGCAAAAATGATACAGATTTAATAGACTTTCAAAAAACTACCAAAAACGTTCTTCACAGAACTAGAAATTGCAACCATAAAATTTATATCAAACTAAAAGAGATGCAGAACAAAGCACTTCTGCACAAAAAGGACAACGTAGAGGGCATTACAACCCTGAAATATAAGTTGTGTTTACGGAGCTACAGTAAGAAAAACAGAATAGAGTTCAATCCCCGGTGCCGCAAAAAAAAAAAAAAAAAAAAAAAAAAAAAGAAAAACAGAATAATTGTAACACAAAAAGACACATTTAGACCAATTGAATAGAAGACACACAAACAATCCCAAGCACATTTAGCTATTTGATCTTTGACAAAGGGTCAAAAATCTGGGGGAAAAGACAGACTACTTAACAAATGGCCCTGGGAAAACTAGTTATCTACTTGCAGAAATAGGAATCTAAATATGTATCTCTCACCCTGCACTCAAATAGAAGGAAAATGGTTCAATAATTTAAAATATAAAGAAACACTAAATCTGCTAGAAGATAAAATAA
>RJWM01015958.1:0-46622 GCA_004363535.1 Dasyprocta punctata | reverse complement strand
GAAAGAAAGAAAGAAAGAAAGAAAGAAAGAAAGAAGAAAGAGAAGGTGATCTAGAGAAAGAGGAATTGAGTAAGGAGCAGAGTAGAGGGAAATAAAAGAAACCAAGACATGTTAAGAACATGTACCTACCCACTAAGATGAATGTAAACATTATGTACTTCAAACATGTACTAATAAAAATTTAAAAAAAGAAAAGCAAGCAAGAAAAAAAAATGGTTACTAAAAATCTCCTTATCACTTTACTATTGCCATGAGAGACATAAGTGGTAGGATTACTATGAGCCTAATGCTAAATAATAGACTTATATGGACTTTTCCATGCCTTGTGTTTGATTTGATAAACTCTCCTCTCTTGGTCTGGGTTTGAAATGAACTCTTCACTGTTTTATAGAAAATTTCAGTAAGTTTTTGACTATTGCTTTCTGAGTCTTCCCACAGTCTGGAGCTTTACATAAAAGGTTTATATTGGCTAATATTTTAAGTCAAGTAGCTACATTTTTTGATGCTTTTCTTCCTGGTAGAATCTCAAAGTAGTGTGGGCCATCACAAAAGCAAGAAACAGGGAATGTGTGTGTATGTGTGTGTGTGTGTGTGTGTGTGTCCTGTGTCTGTCCTTCTTGTTAAAGTCAGTAGAACTAAATGATAGAGGATCCCCTTTGATGAATTTAGCTAATTCTAATCACCTACCAAAGGCCCCACATCCAAACATCACAGTCAGATTAAGTTTCTACCTTTTTAATATTTCATAATGGAGTTTGAGTTGCAACGTGAAACCTTGGAAAATCCACTCAGTTCATACCTAAGTATGTGACAATCAGCATCCAGTCCAAAATTCTTATAAACTGCAAATTTCTGAAATTTTCTGTGCAGAGCTCTCCCACTTGAGATTCTTTTCCAAAATTTGTAGTGACCTCAGTCTCTAAGAACTCTGACCTTGGTTTCTTCAACTCAGCAAGATGTTGGGCTTTGGGTTCCCATTCATACTCTACAATGTGGAAATATTTCCAAGCAGCATTCTGCCATGATCAAAAGGGCTACTCTATTTATATCTCTACTCTTATGACCATGGTCTTGTTCTGTATAAGTCAGTGTTTCTAAATTATTTTTCTATATATTTTGCACTTTTGTAACTGGTTACAATTTAAAGGCAATTGCAAAGCAATTTATGCATGTAGAAGTTTCAAAGGTCTAAAATTCATACTTTTTAAACAGCATAACTTACTATATTTTCTAATGAGAAAAAGCATGTTGATGTATATCTCCTTTCAACATGCTTTAATAAAAATGACAAAAGCCTGGGCATGGTGGTGAGTGCCTGCAATTCCTATACTCAGGAGGGTGAGGCAGGAGGCTTGCCCAAAGTTCAAGCACAGCCTGGGCTACATAGTGAGTTCAAGACAAGTCTAAACTACGTAACAACTGGAAACAACTCATATGCCATCAGCTGAGGAATGGATAAAAAAAAGATGTGGTAGTTTTATACAATGGAGTACTACTTGACTGTAAAGAAGAATAAATCCAAAGCTTTTGTAGATAAATGGATGCAACTAGAGACCATACCCATAAGTGAAATAAATCAGACTCACATGTGTAAACAGCATATTGTCTTGCTAGTATAAGACACTGAAAGTAAATAAGACCCAAAATTTACAATAGCTATAGTGAAAGTGAAAAAAATTGCTCAAAGGGAAATCATATAGTTTGATCAATTTTGCACTTCTGTATCTCATAACCTGAGCAACTGCTTTGAAGATAACAATACACAATATATCAACCATTGTTAGCTTTCTGTCATCTTGTTTTGAAATCCTGTATCACTAATTTTTTTTTTTTTTTTTTTTTTTTTTTTTTTTTTTTTTTTTTTTTTTTTTTTTTTTTTTTTTTTTTTTTTTTTTTTTTTTTGGCATTTGGCATTTGTTGGGTTTTTTTGTTTGTTGGTTGTTTGGTTGGTTGGTTGGTTTGACTGTTTTTTGATTTTTCTGTGCATTTTATTTTTTCTGTTTAAAATCAAAAATCTTTTAAAAAAATAAAAGAGAGAGAACCTAAACGATAATTTGGAGGGTATGTTCTTCACAAGAAACAATGACAACTAGTCTATTCACTTTCGCAAGTGATAGTTCTTTCATTAATATGGTTACCACTTCTTAAAAACTTCTCTTTGCTAATGCAGAATTTTTGCTTCTTGAATATTGTTATGGTTTCTGTATAAATGTCCCTCCCAAAGCCTCATGCAGTCATGGGGATGGGCTTCTAGATTTTGTAATTGATTCAAGGTCCAATGCCGGGATTAAGGGTGTGAGTTCTACACTCACCCAGCAGCAGGTAGCCTGCATACAATATAAAGGAGGAAAAGAGACTTGCTGTCTCTCTTTCTCTCCTCTCCTTTTTACTATTGTTGCTTTTGCTATCTTCCACAACCATAAATGGTTGTCCCTTTGCCACACCACCCTGCCTTGAAGCCAGCTGATTATGGACTAAAACCTCCACAAACCATGAGCTAAATGTATCTTTCCTTCCTTAATTTTTGGCATCAAGTTTTTTGTCTCAGCTATGAGAGAAAAGTAACTAACAAAGAATTTGGTACCAGAGAAGTGGGGTCATTGTTGTGACTATTCCTGATCATGTGATTCAAGGGTCTTTGGGAATATCTTATGGGAAGAGTTTGGAAAGGTTCAGATATGTCACCTGAAGGAGTAGAACTGAAATGCTCTTCTGTATTGGAGATTATGGTAAGAGCTCAGGAGACCAAAAGGTTGAAAAATCCTGCTGGTAATTTCCCAGACTCAGGAGGTTTTGGTTGAGAAGAAGGACTGTATTGGCTGTTGGACCCCAGATGATGTGTGTCATGGCTTGGAAAAAAGTTTATTTGCATTTTGCTCATGTCCAGAGACTTTGAGAATAGATTAAGAGTGGCTGACTAATTAAACTAGCAGAAAAATTTCAAGGCAGTCAAATGTTGAGGTGGTGACATGCTATTGTTGGGGGATTTTAGCCAGATTTATGTCACAAATCAAGAACAAAGAGCCCAGTGGAATGATTTAAAATGTTGTGTTTGGCAAGATTGGAAGCTCAAAATAAAAAGATTGGAAGCTCCTGTAAAAATGTAGACTACAAAAACAGAACTGAGGAGTTCTTCATTGCTGAGAAAGAACAGGAGAATACAAAAGAGTCTCTGGGAGCACCACAAGAAGCACAATGTATCCACCCTTTGCAAACTCAAAACTGCAAAGGTGAATGACTTTGCTTTAAGAAGGAAACCACAGAACACCATGTTCCAGAATGGCAGTGGCTATACCTGGAGTAGTGATGGCCACACCAAGTTCAGAAATGGTGGCAACATAGAGAATTTGCTCCTCAGAACTACATTCAGAGGGCTCATAGATCTAGGTATTCAACCCCTGTAGCCAAGAAAGAGGAAATCCTGGTTGCTGCTCCTGCTGGTGGCAGAGCTTGGTATCATCCACATGGTATTGGTTTTAGGTACATGCAAGAGTTATGAGGTGAAGAAGGCTTTCACCTAAATTTCAGAAGAAGCCCTTGGAGGCAGGCAGTATGCCCCTGAAAGGGCAGTATGTGAAGCTTTGAGTGTGAAGCCAAAGGCACAGTGGAGACCCCAGAAATTTGGAGAAGCCAGGAACATGAATCCTCTGATTAAACCTTCAAGGAGCAAGCAGAACAGGCCCAAGAGAAAAGCTGTGGTAGCTACAACCATGGGAAGTGCCAAAGGAACAGAGCCACACAAACCCTTTGGAGTTCACAACTTGCCACAGGTTGAATTAGATATTACATATGGTACTACAGGACTTATTGTTTGTCCTGCTGGATTTTGGACTGCTCTGGTCCCAATCCTTTGTATTCCCCTTTTTGTAGCTTTTGGAGTGGAAATGTCTATCTTGTGCCATAGAATGTTGGAAGTGTTTAACTTTCTTTTCGTTTGTACCAGGGTTCATAGCTAAGAGTTTACCTTAGATCTCAGAGGAGACTTGAGACTTGGACTTTTTATCAATGTTGACACCATTAGAACTTTGGCAACTCATAGAGCTAGACTAAAATGCCTTTTGCATAAAAGAATACGCGTGATTCTTTGGGGAGCCAGGGACAGAATGTTATGCTTTGTGTCTAGATGTCCCCCAAAGCCTCATGCAGTCATAGTGGTGGGCTCCTAGAGTTTAAGATAGATTCACAGTCTAATGCTGAGATTATAGGTGTGAATACTACACTCACCCTGAGGCAGGTAGCCTGCATACAATATAGGGGAGAGAAAAAGGCTTGCTCTCTCTCTCCTCCCCTTTTGCTCTTGTCGCTTTTACTGTCTCCCTACAACCTTGAACAGTTTCCCCTCAGCCATGCCACCCTGACTTGGAGCCAGTTGATTATGGACTGAAACCTCCACAAACTGTGAGCTAAATAAACTTTTCCTTCCTTAATTTTGGATGTCAGGCATTTTGTCTCAGCAATGAGAAAAAAGTAACTAAGACAATTATCTATTTTACTTGCATTTTATACAGATTCTTGGGCCTCTCTTGCTCTGCTTTGTTGTTCATTGAATCATACTTGTTAAGTAATTTGACTTCATTCTTTTCTTTTCATCTTATTCTCTTCATCATTTCTTCATCACATAACCATATTTCAGCATTTTTACTTCTTTTTTAGTTATAACACTAGATAGGATGTTGAGTCATGTCTTTGTTCATTTATATCTTTTCTTAACCCTAGAATAAAAACACTTTGGTAGATTATATTATTGCTGTTCACTTAATAAAATTCATATATGATAGTTAAAAATGCTTGTTGGTGAATAGTTACAAGTTTATTTTGAGGTTGTATCTTTCATATAAGATACATGAATTTTATTACTATACAGCTATAGTTCAAAAGCTCTATCCATATGTATCATATGTATGCAGTATACATATATAGATACAGTGATATATATTTCATTGGCTCTAGTTATCTGGTTGAATCTGACTTATATACACCTCAATATGTGTAGTTTCAAGTTCCTATTCTTTCCCACTATCAGACATGTTTTCCTTAAAGTTATCTTTCAGTAGTCACTTTTAAAGTGTAAAGAACAATAAAAATAACATATCCAGAGTATCTGCATTTCTCCCTGAGTGAAATGTTTAATCAATCTTGATCAAGATGCTATAATTATTCATGTGTATGTATGAATAACTGATAATGGCATTTGCATAGCATCAAATAAATGAATATTTAAAGTAAGAATTTCAGAAATCAGCAAGTAAGTTAATTCAGAGATTGACAAGTAATGTGCAAAAATTCTGTGGGCAGTAGAATGGCTCTGCACGAAGGAAATAATTCCAAATCTGATAAAAGTAAAAGCAGATATACGATAATGTGAGCTATCTCTATTCAAAACCCTGAACACTTTCTCTGTTGACAACCTTGCTTTCTCTTTTTCTATCCTGATTCATGGTGAATGGCCCTTCTTTACAAAATTCAATTGCTTTGACCACGAAAAGTAACTATACCAAGATCTTAAAGTAACTGCATTTGAATTCAGTTGGTGCCTGCAAGCTCCTCATTTTAAGCATACTTTGTTCCTCGTTCTTCTTCAGTTTCAAAAATTGAGTCATTCTTTAATCATGGACCTTTAGTCTTAATACCATTGGCTACAGCCTTTGTACTAATTCCAAATAACTGTAATATGCAGGAACTCTAAAATAATACCCTCGATTACTTGCCATGATTTAAAATAAAATCTAGCTCTATTGAAATGATAAACAATATTAGCCCATTATAAAATATTCTATTATTTAAATCTTATAAAAGTTGAGGCAACCAGCTGAGACATAAATAGACCAACTGTGAAGCAGTATAAATGTGTTAGAGTAATTGCTACCATTCAGTTGCTGATGGGTTCCATTTCAGTCAGTGTTTGCTTAATCCATTTAACTGCTTTCTCTTTTGTTGAATTAAAAATATCCCAGACTAGGACAAGTCATTAGTATTTGTTATGTTAAGAATGGTAGTAAGACACATAAATCATTAATACAATATTCACTTCTCCCTTGTGATGTTTTGCTTAGAAGAATTTTATTCCAATCATAAATATTCTTGACTATTTTAACCATTAAAAACCTATTAAATCAAACATGGTGGCACATTTCTGTAATCCCAGCATTTAGGAGGCTGAAGCAGGAGGGTTATCTCAATTTCCAGACCAGCCTCAGCTGCATAGTGATTTCAAGGTCAGCCTGAATTATGTATTGAGACCTCGCCTCTAACACAAAACAGAACTGTTAAAATATTATTGGGTATTGCCCACAAAATTAAAGCGATGAAGACAGATCACTACCTCTGCAAATTCTATGACATTAACTTGTAAAAGAAAAAAGAGATTCTTTATTCTGTTAGTTCCCCAGAGCACTATGCCTGGCATGGCATTTCTCCCCAGCTAAGAGGAAGTGTTGCCAATCAAGCTAGGATTCTGTTTCTGGATTTAGACGGAAATTGTGAATCCAGTCAGCAAAGTGTCGCTCTACTAGCAGTCCTGACATCATCAGATGATACCAGGTAATGCTGAATGCCAACAGCTACATATTATAGACAGCTAAGATATTTAGAAATATATAAGCAGTTAGTCAGGATTAGGTACTCTGAAGAAGTCAGTGCAAAAGACAACTGTGCCTGGAGACCATTCTTTGAAGGCCTCAGGATAGAGGAAATTACTACACCCACGTATTTCCCTGTGGATGAACAGCAGTGATTGATATTCTAAATGGGAATCAATCACCTTGGGTGGGTGACATAAACCTCCTTTCCAGGAAAAGTCCCTGTTCCTACTTGACTTGCTTCCCCATTTGATCTCCATTTAATCAATGTTACCTAAGTGATTATACTCATAATCTTATTGGTTGACCATAGTCTTGTCCCACATCATACCCACCTTGTGATTTTCCATTGGATCAATGTTACCCAAGATACTGTACTTGTAATCTTATTAGTCAATAATAGTTTTGTCACACTTTAGACCTTTCTCACCTAGTAGTTTTGCTCTATAAAACTCCCTTGAGAAGCTGTCCCTGGAAACCCACTGGGTCCCATTCTGTCTCTCTTAGACAAAAACTTTCTTTCCCCCAATAAATGTTTTCTGCTCTTAACTTCCATTGTCCCATAGGATTTCTTCTTCAATTTAGCATATTGGCTATCTAGCAGGTTGGGATTTATAACATTTCCCTTATATTTGGAGGTCCTATATCATCTTTATATCAACTGCTGTTGTCAGCTGTCACTACCTGATGCCAGCTTGTGCTGGAAGCTGTAGCTCAATTCTACTGTGTGCTGTGTCTCTGTCATTGGTCTTCCTTGGCTACGGGACTTCAGAGTTCCTTGGTCTTAACAACTCTGAGTGTTTATCTATTCTGTTCACACTACTCAGCATAAAAATCCTAAGGAGATTTACAGAATTTTTGGAGCCCACCTTACCCCAGGAATAAATCACAAACAGGTTTACAGGAATACCAAAATCATTATTTTATTACACGGCCTGCGCTACAGCACAGGGAGCTAATGCACAGGAGGGAGCCCCCGTAGACTAAAATCTAAAAGGACCTCAGAAGTGCCACATATACAGCCCTGTTTCAGTGCTTGTGGAAACCAGGGAATCCTTCTGAAGGTTTGCTGTGAATGTTAGATATGTAAATAAGGACCCAGATCCCTTTTTCCCTGACATTATCCCCTGCAGGGTGTCGACTCCATTCTCAAAAATGCAGTGGCATCTTCTGAAGTAGCTCCACTGGGATAGGGGCACCACTCTGGTTGCGCTCATGTTGAAGTGGAAAATCGTGGTTTCAAAGCCAGGAAGGACACTGAAACAAACTGTGTGTAAAGGAGGGCACTGAAACAAATACAGGTAGAAGGGGGAGAAAGTGATTTGAGAGGAAAGGGTGTGCTGGCTGCCAGCCAAGTAACACCCTCCCTCCAGCAGGTGCAGGCAAGAATACCAGTCAGGTGTCTTCCATCTATTTCAAAAGGAAACCTGAATGTTGATCCTTATTCTGTGTTTGAGAGGGGATTTAGTTGAGTAGTGTACTTGGTTTAATTTTCTCTTTTGTGAGAGGATTCAGTTCAGAATTTGATGTATAACATCCAAATAATTATAACATTTTATGATACATAATTGGAAATACACTAAAATAGAAAGCACAAAACTTCTTCAAGAGCATCAATGTGTCTTACATTTTCCAAGTTCATAAAATATGTCTGAATGTCGTGATGGATGCATTTCTCAATGTAGTGCAAACTACTAATATTTCAAAAGAGAATAACTGCATCATCATACATTATTGTACTCAAAGAGTGAAAAAATAAAGTTTCTAAAACTTTCTATCATATTCCAACATAACTAACTTATTCACTAGATGGCACTTTCTTCTTCAATTATTAAAACTTTGCTTAATACTTTCAAAAATTTTTTTTGTCTTTGAAAATAAATTGTCTTCCTAAAGGTAATAGTCAACCTTTCTATCACTATAATGGAAACCTCAAAATAATAAATTTATAAAAGAAGAAGGTTTGTTTGAGCTCGTGATTTTGAAGATTCCAGTCCTAGACATGGGCAGATCTGGTGGGGATCTGGTGGGAGTGCCAGGTGTCAGTGACAAGGAGTTCAATAGCTTGCCAGAGCCAACTGCTTCACCCAGCTATGATAATGAAGCAAAAAAGGAAGACTGAATAGACTAGGGTCCCAACATCGCCATCTGGCACACACCCCAGTGACTCAAGGACCTCCCGTACAACCTTATCTTCTAGAAGTTCTATCACTTCACAATAGCACTATGTTTAACAGATGGAATTTTGTGGGACATTTGGCCAAACTGTATCACCAAATTTTCTTACTTCTCACTCTGTTTACTTTCTTACTCCTCCTTCGCTCATACTATGTTTCATACCTAGGACCTTGCAGATGCTAGGGAAGTGTCTTTCCATTAGACTATCTAGTTCATTCTTTAGAATCAGACAAAATTGTAACTATATTATGACAATGTTTTCAAATGGAACCATAGATTAAGAAATCAGACAAAGTCTACATTAAAAAGATCACTATTTATTAATGCTTATCAGATAAAGATCATTTAATTTGAATCAAATCAAAGAGGAAGCCTTATCTTTCCATTGGTTCATCTCAGACTAAGAATACTTCAAAAACAAGAGAGAGCTTTGGATTCTAACTACACCATGCAAAGAAAGAGCAAGAAAATTGTAACTTTTATCCTTACAATGAAAGAAAAGCTGAACAAACTGCAAATAATTAACTTTTATCAGGCTCTTCAGAGAATTCAACCCTCAAGAAAATCATCAACCTGAAATCTAGGAGACAAATGCAGCGAATCTCAATTGAAACAATCTCAGCCAAACTTCAACTCACATGAAGCAGAAATGTCTGGAGCCATAAACTGGTAGAAATGCCCAAATAACCATTTTGAAAAATCACTGAAAGATGAGAAAGCACTGCAAGATTTCAAGGGAATGGTCTAAGAAAGTTTCCACATTATCATGCATTTGCCTCCAGAAGGACCACTAAGTTTTAATAGTGAAGAATCAAAAAAAATTTCCTTGACATTTTTGGCAAAAGAAAAAGAAGTGTTACCATTTTGAAATACTGTCTAGGGCATTCTGAAATACAAAGGCCTGTTGTCCAAAGGAAAACACTGTACTTAATCTTTATATGACTGGGGAAAAGATGATTATTCAACTCCAATATTCAGGAATTTTTCTACTTAACCTAGAAGAATATAAGAAACTGAGACACACTTGTGTAAGTCATTAACTACAGACATAGAACCACTTGAAGTCTAAGATTCAATCAAAATTTTAAAGAGTGCTTCCACTCCCCATACATTTCCAATAGACCAATAGTTATGTCATATGATAGCAGTGAATTTACAGCTGAAAGAACTGAAGCACACGGATTCTATTAACAGGGTTTTAGAAAAGGAAGTGAAAAGGCAAACTAGGTGACCAAAAAGAAATACAGGAAACTGAAGTGCCTTCTACCATCAACTATAGCAAGCACTAACCCCAGCAAACTCTTAGCCATATCAATGTATATAGATGGGTGAAAAGATAATCAAAGAGAAAAAAATAAGTCAGGCTCAGATATTACAGAGATTTTGAATTTACTATTTAAGAAATAATAATTATGAAATAACTAATAATAATAAAAATATTGGACTCCTTGCCACTGGCATCTAGTACTCCCACCAGATCCCCACCAGATCTGCCCACATCTGGGAATGGAATCTTCAAAACCAAGAGCTCAAACAAACTTTCTTCCTTTATAAGTTAACTATTTTAAGGTTTCCATTGTACTGAGAGAAAAGCTGATTATTACCTTTAGAAAAACAATTTGGCACGAACAATAATAGAAAAAGTATACCACCTGCTGGAATAGATGGGTAATGTGATAGATAACTATCCTGAGAAAGAATCACATGGAAATATGAGAAATCGAAACTACAGTAACAGAAATTAAAATGCCTTTAATGTGTTTATCAGTAGAATACTGGACACAAGGCAAACAAAAACTAAAAAGAGAATCATAAAAACAAAAGAATAGAAAATTTCCAAACTCAAATACAAAAAGAAAAAATTGTGAGAGGAAAAAAGAACCCCAGAAAGGAACATCAAAAACCATGTAACAGTAACAAAATGTTCCACATATGCATATTTGGAATACCAAAAGGAAAAGAAAGAATAGATACAACTATGAACTTTCCAGAATTAGTGACAGACACCAGACAATAGATCAAGGAAGTTTAGCACCATGCAAGATAAAAACAAACAAAAAAGTATATATAATTCATAGGCCAAGCAGGCAGTGAAACAAAATCAAGAATTATATCAAACATACCATGAGAAAACAAGCAAAAAGAGGGTAAAAGAAATGTCATGGTGTTGGAAAAAAACAAAACAAAATAAAATACCAACCAAGAATTCTGCATTGAGTGGTCCTGTTACAGGAAAACCGAGTTAGACAAAAAATTATAGGCAGTCAGACAGGGCTGGGCCCTCAAAGGAACCAGTGCAGAAGTTCAGATAACTTGTAACCTCTGAGGAGACAGACACCTCCTGCTGTGGGCCAGATATCAAGACAAAAGGCAGAACAAGTGCACCCATATTCTAAGGATTGATATTCTAAATAGTTCTATATCACCCTGAGGAAGTCAGGAATCAGAATCCCACCCTTTTACAGGAAGAGTCATTATCGTTAAACATCCCTCGCTTACTACGTGACTCGCTTCACCATTTGTCTTTGATTTAATCAATTTTACCTGGACAATTAATCTTATTGGTTAACCATGGTTGTGTCCCACCTTATGCCCATCTGCCTTGAGAATTCCCCATCATGATTTTATTCTATAAAAGTCCCTAAAAGTGACAGAGTCCCTGGCAACCCACTCGGGCCCCCTTCTGTCCCTCAGACAGAAGCTTTCTTTCTCTCAATAAATATATCCTGCTCTTACCCTCGGTCGTTCCTAAAATTCATTCTTCGATTTTTAGAGAACACGAACTCGCGCCGGACGTATAGTAGGTTGAGAGTTCATTCCCCCATATCATTTAGGATGATATAGGATCATTTTTCCTATATCAGTCCCATTAAGCATGAAGAATGAGAATTTTCTCACAAGACTAAACAAATTCACAACCAGTAGACCTGCCTGAAAATAAATGCTTTTAAAAATGTTTAATAAACAGCTTCAAAGAGAAAGAAAAGATAGATTACAGTTCTGATCTAAATAAATAATATCAAAAAGAAATAAGGTAAAATAAAAATATTTTATTTTTCCAATTTGTAATTGATCTAAAAAACTGCTTATTTAAACAAGCAATGTGTTTGGGTGACTACAGCATATACTGGATAATGAATAAATGTCAGTGACATAATAAATGGGAAGAATTGAGTTTACTCTGCCATAAAGTTGAAGTTATATAATTATATTTGAAATTATATAGTTATATATATGAAATATATAGTTGAATTTGAAATTATGTAATTATAATTTACATTTATGTCATATAGTATATTATGTAGTACACTGTATATATAAATATATAATATTTATGTTACATTGCTATATATTTGAAATTATATAATTATGCTTGAAACTCAAGGACAGCTATTAAAAATTGTAGAAAAATATATTGATAAGAGGAGAGAAAATTTAACCTTATAAAATGCACGATTAAAACTAGAAAAGGCAGAGAAAGAGAAAACAGTAACCAACAAAACCAAGTGCAGGGAAAACAAGACAGTTACATGTGAATTCACATGGTGCATGTGAGTTCAACTATTGAACACTTTAAATGTAACCTAAGCATAACCATTAAAATTCAGAAACTGAGAGTCTACACTATGTGTCATGTATAAGAAATTCAGGGTAGTCAGTTGAATAGTGTCCCCTGAAATTTGTATTTGCCTGGAACATAAGAATGTAAACATATTTGGAAATAGATTTTTTTCAGATGTACTTAGTTAAAATGTGGTTATATGAGATCAAGTTAAATCCTAAACTCAGTGATTATTGTCTTTATAAAATGATGAAAAGGAAAATGGAGATACACACATAAAAGTAGGATAGGAAGCCGGGTGTGGTGGTGCACGCCTTTAACCCCAGCACTCGGGAGGCTGAGGTAAGCGGAGCGTTGTGAGTTTGAGGCCGGCTTGGGCTACAAGGCCAGCGCAAGGCCGGCCTGAGCTACACAGTGAGACCCTGCCTCAAAAAACCAGGGCTAGCAGTTTGGCTCAGCAGCTTACGCACTTGTCAGGCAGGCGCGAGGTTGTGAGCTCGATCCCCAGTGCCACAAAAAAAAAAAATGGTAGGATATGAAACATCAGAGGGGAAGAGAATGAAGAGAATTGGAAGAAGCAAGAGAAGATTCTTGTTTTGACACTTCAGAGGAAGCGTGGTCCTTCTAACGCCTTGATTTTCCACAACTGTAAGAAAATAACTCACTGTGGTTTTAATTCATCAAATTTGTGATACTTGTTTTGGCTGTTCTTAGATCTGTAACTGATGCATTCACTTTAGATATACAGATGCACGTATGCTAAAAGTAAAGAAATGGAGAAAGAGTACCATTTTAACACTAATTGAAAGAAAATATGATAGCTATATTAACTTCAGAATATGTACCTCATGACAAGCAACATTATCAGGAATAATAGAGTCACTTCAGAATGGTAAAGGAATTACATCTGCAAAGCATAACTATTCATAGTGTTTATACACCTAACAAAATATATAAGGGAAAACAAATAGAATAGAGATTAAAAAAAAGATACCATAAGTATAGTTGGTGATTTCAATGCCCCTCTTTTAGTAATTTATAGTTCAAGCAGGCATAATATCTGCAAGGGTGTAATTGTCAAGAACAGCATTAATAGTTTTTTAAATGACATTTAAGCAACACTGCATCCAATAAAAGAAGAATGACACTTTCTCCTCAAATTCATATAAGAGATTGATCAAGACAGAAATCATACAAAGTATGTTTGCAACCCATATTGTACTTAACTAAGATTTCAATAACAGAAGGATAACTGGAAAATGCCCAAGTGTGTGGAATTTAAACACACTATTGAATAACACTTAGGTGGAAGAAATCTCAAAATAAATTTCAAAACACCTTAACATGAATCGAAAATTGTATCATGAAGATGAAGATAGAAGTCACTTTATAGTATTAAAAACACAGAACACATAATAATGAAGATTGAAGATCAATAATCTAAATTTTATCTTATTAAACTATAGAAAGAAGAGCAATTAATACAGATAAAACAGAAGAAAGGAAATGATAATTAGAGTATTTGTTACATGCAATTGAGGCAGGAAAAGTGGAGAAAATCTAAGAAACCAAAAGCCAATTCTGTAAAAAGATTAAAAATTATAAATGTCTAGACAAGTTAGCCAAGAAAAAAGGAGAGAATTTACAAATAGCTTACAAAATTAGGATTATTCCCAAGAACCTAGTTGACATTAAAAGGAATATTGTGAACAACTCATACCTTCAAATGTATAACTTAGATGAAATTGGACAAATTAGTTGGGAGACAAAAAAACCAAAGACACTCGTACAAAGAAATACACTGAAAATATATTAACAAGTAAACTAATAGTCAATAATATTCAAAAACATAAAGCACTAGACCAGATAGTTTTTAGTAGTAAATTCCACTGAACATTTAAGGAAAACTAATGATAATTCTATGTCAACATTCATGAAACATTTCTTAATTGTTTAATGAAGTCAACATTACCTTAATACCAGAATCAGATAAAACATTAAATTAAAGGGAATATACAGACCAATGTCATGCATGAGCACAACAAAATATTAGCAAATAAAATTGGGTAATGTAAATAAAGAATTAAATATCCTGACCAAAAGACATTTGTTTTGAGTTAGCAAACTCAATTAATGTAATTCACCTTATTATCTGACTAAATAAAGAATATCATATAAGAAAATTCAATGATGTAGAAAAAACACTTGACAAAAATCAAACACACATCGAGATTTTTTTTTAAAGTCCCAGTAAAATAAGCATAGAAAGGAATCTACTTTACTTGCTAAAAAAAAAAAAAAAAACTATTAAAAAATACCTTTGGCAACATCATGCACAATGAGAAGCTGAATACTTCCCTCCGTAAGATCATGAACAAAGAAATGACATCCTCTCTTACCAATCTCACAGTTTCTTTTATCAATCTCATACTGAAGTTCTTTTCTTATGACTCATCTCTTTAATTATTTATGCATTGCCTGTCTCTGCATATAGAAGTTAAAGAGTTTATAATTAGAATCCACAAAATACAATAATCATAAAATAGAAACAATGAATTGGGATGAAATAACAAAAAATGAAAGGAGAAATGTTAAGATGAAATGAAGAAGAGTACAGTGTGATATTCTTAGTGCCATAAGAAAGGACAAGAAAAATAATTACAAAGATAAAAACAAAATTGCTCCAGATACATGTTTTTATTCATAGAAAAATCCCAAAGAATCAACTGAAAAACCCTAAGGGCTAATAAAGGATGATAACAAAACAAAGTATATAATGCTAATATACAAAAGTTATTTAATGTCTGATAGAATTGAACAATTAGAACATAAAAACTTCATATAACACATAACAAAAACAAGGTAAATAATAGAAATAAACCTAAAAATGTATGTATATATATATATATATGTATATATATATATATATACATATATATACATACATAAAGGACCAAATAAACTTTGATAAAGTAAGTCGAAAACATTTATATGGAGAAGTATCTCATATTTGTGGATTAGAAGCCTCAGTGTAATTAAAATGTCATATTCTGAACTTGACCTATCCATTCAAAGCAATCTTTTAAAATTCCTGTTAGCTGATTTGCAAATATCAACAAATTGATTTGAAAGCTTATGCAAAAAGGCAACAGATCCAGAAAAACAAAGACTGTGCTGAAGAACAACAAATGTGGAGGACTGAAACAGACTATTAGAATTACTAAGAGGTCAGTAGTTAATACAACATGGTATTGATGAAAGAAAAGCCATACCAACTAATGAAACAGGGCAGAGAGCACAGAAGTAGACTCATTGAAGATAATCAACTGATCTTTCATAAAGGAACAAAGGCAATACAGTAGAAATAACATAGTGTTTTTCACAAATGGCACTGGAACAAATGGACATTCATGTGTCTGAAGTAACTTTAGACACATACACCTTTCACAAAAAAATCAACTCAAAATGGAACACAGACCTAAAGGTGAAATTCAAAGACATAAAATTTCTGAAGAAAACATGAGAAAAATCTTAGTGACTTGCATTTTTGTTAAGTGTTTTTAAACAATATAGCCAAAAAAAAAAAAAAGAAAGAAAAGAACATAAGACTTCAAAATTTAGAATTGAGGCAAATTGGGAGAAACCATTTTGAAATTGCATAATTTGGTAAAGAAGTTGCATCTAACATACATAAAACTCAAATTTCATTTAAAAACATTTTTAAATACAGTAAAAACAATCTATTCAATAGATAAGGGATTCCAATAAACACTTTGCCAAAAAAATATTTAATGACAAATAACCACATGAAAAAAATTCCCAACCTTATTTGTCACTAGAGGATTGCAAATTAAAACAATTATATTATATCACTACATACCTTACAAAATGACTAAAATCACTCTCCTCTCCCCCAAATAAACAAACCAAACCCAAGATTAACATATCCTGATATAGCATGGAGGAACTGGAACATACATTTATGCCATTATAAATGACAACTGATTGTGGCATAATGGAGGGCCATGTGGCAATGTCTCAGAGAGCTGAACATAGTTTTACTGTAAAGCCCAACAATTGCAGTATTAAGTGTATGCCTGGTTGACCAGGAAATTCACATCCACACAAAACTAAGCACAAAAATATTTACAGAGAGTAAATTTGCAGTCATCAATACCTAGAAGCCATTAAGATATATTTCAATAAGTGGATGAATAAAAAGTGGGGTACATCTATACAGCAGAATATTATTTGACAATAAAAAGGAAAAAATGCTTTCAAACTATGAAAAGACATAAGGAACCTTAAACACTAAGCAAAAGAAGCTACTATGAAAACATAGGACTATAAAGGCAGCTTTAAAAAAATCAGTGGCTGCCAGTAACTGGAGGTAGGAACAGAGGGATAAATCAGTGGAATAAAATACAGGGGAAATATGATAGGGAGGATCTATTTTACATGATATTGTAATGCCAGATTCATGACAGTTTGCATTTGTCAAAATCCATATAACTTTATAGCACAAAGTCTGAACCTTAATGAACACAGATTAAAAAATAAATTCAGATGTCAGATGAACTCAGGAAGGAATATTGATTATGACAAGAAATCTAATCATTTCATAATGCATGATATAGCCTCACTGAAATAGGTAAGGAGAAAGGTGCTAACTTAAGTAACTGGAAGTAAGTAGAGTCTGTAAGATCAAAGGCAAAAAGTACTGCAGGTAAGCATTTTGTTGATAAAGTGTTATGGTTTATACATTGTGTCAACTTGAGAAGTCTAGAAGCTTAATTAAGTAACTCAGCAGCTCTGCATCCTGGGGTGTAGAGTGCAAGCAGTTATCTGTTCATTGTGTCTACTGGAGAAAGTCAGAAGTTTAACCCAGGGACTCAGCAGGGAGCCAGGGTTCTTACTTTGTAAATATCCTCATCCTGGGCAAAGGAAAGTGAGGAGATTTGTGAATGCTACACCCACCCTGGTGTATAATATAAGGAAGGAAAGGAGGCTTGCTCTTGCCACCTTTTTATTCTGGCTGCTTTTGCTGGCTGCTGCCTTGAAGTGTTGCCCCAGTGCCATGTCACCCTGCCATGGAGCCAGTTGATTATGGACTGAAACCTCCAAAAACTGTAAGATAAATAAACCTTTCCTTCCTTCATTTTGGGTGTCAGGTGTTTTGTCTCAGCAATGAGTGAAAAGTATCCAAAACATAAAGTTTCTTTACATGGAGGTATGTAGTAAAATTCTGATACTGACACATCTACACACTAGAGCAGAAAAATTATGTAAATGGGTAGCAGTTGATGGGAGCCATGTTATTCACTGTAAGACTGGGAATTTACACAACCAAGAACAAGAGTCTACAGCAACTGATGTGCCAATGGATTAGAATTTTCAGTAAGAATTCGTTTTCATGTGATGTAATTATTGAGTGTTGCATTGAGAAATATTGATAAATGTGTGTGTGCATGGTTAGTATGTATACACATATTTCTTTTCTATGCCAGCAGAGAGGGCCTCAAGAACTGTCATCTAGTAGTGGTTATTAGTACTCAGTTTCTGAGACTGTTCTCCAATAAAAGTGCCTAGCAAGCATGGAGAAATAGCTGATTTTAGGGCATGTAATACATATGACCCTGGAAGAACTTACAGTGCTACCAATTAGGGAAGTGCTAATACCAAAAAATCCACATTATTGGGAGTATTTCAAAGGGCACAAGAGCAAAATGAAACAGCTTTAATCACAAAAGCTGAAAAACTCAAGGAGTAAAATAAACAAAGTAATATTATAATCTAAAATAT
The DNA here is from genome assembly GCA_004363535.1 of Dasyprocta punctata. Lineage (NCBI taxonomy): Eukaryota > Metazoa > Chordata > Mammalia > Rodentia > Dasyproctidae > Dasyprocta > Dasyprocta punctata. The sequence continues at coordinate 28,502 of RJWM01015958.1, read as the reverse complement.
AAAATAAATTATCTGTAGATCCACATCGATAGAAATAAATAATTCAAAAGGAATGAAAGAAAAAAGATGGAAGAAAGAAAGAATTATAAAATTATGTAGTTTTTGTACTAAAATATGAGAAGTTAACACTCTTCCTGATACTAATGCACTGTAAATATTGATTTTCTTCTAAAGAAAATACTATGAAAAAGGGGTTTCTTAGTCACTTTCTCATTGCTGGGACACAATATCCAGCAACCACAAGGAGAGGTTTATTTTGAGTCATGTTTTCAGTACATGGTCAGCTGGTTCAAAGCAGAAAAGCATGGTAGAGCAAAGCTCTGGTGGAGGAAGGCAGCTCACTCCGTGTGACCCAGGAAGCAAAATGAGAGAAGGGAGGAGCCTGGGGCAAGAATGTGCCCTACCAGGGTCACATACTTCAATCAATCCATTGATGAGTAGAGAAACTACATAATCCAATCACCTTTCACACACATGAGAATGCTGGGGAGCATTTTATATCTAAGCTGTAACAGGGGGCAGAAAACATAGCAACGTTATAGTGAACACTTCCACCAAAGATGACCAAGATCACCATCAGTATGCAATACCATGTGATTTATGGACTTTGTCTCTTCCTCTCCAAAACCAAGAATCCCAGTGTAGAGATGGGGGGGGAATCACATTTCTATAGAAGAACACCCTACAGTATACCTGATCAGTACACCTTAAAGCAAGTCTGCCATCAAAAACAAGTCTGAGAGGTTGTCCTAGTGAAGAGGAGCTTAGAAATGCATAACAACTGAATTTAATATGATATCCTGAATGGAACCCTGTACTACAAAAAGTAAGTTAAAAGCTAAGGAAATCTAAATAAAGCATTAACTCTAGTTAACATCTGTATTCATATCCATTCATTAATTATAACAAATGTACATACTAATGTAGTATGTTAAGTGTAGTGGAAATTTGGTGTAGATTATATGGATGCTCATATTTGTCTTCTCAATTTTATGTCTAAATGTTCTCCTCACATTGAACCTGTTTTTTTCAAAAAGCAAAGGAAAATACAACAAATGGTGTCCAATGGTGATCAGGTATGATACAGTCTAAAAGCCATGATATCTATTCAGTAAACAATTCCTTGTTTAGTGTAGGAATTTTTTGTGTAATTGGCAAGACTAGAATTATTTCCCACAATTTCATCTATAAGTCATAGTACTAGGTTAAAGTTGACCAAAAGACAAATTTGCAAAGGACTTCAGAAGCAAACTGGTTAGTCTATTTCTTATAATAAATCCCTGACTCCATAATATTACCAGTGATTTTTTTGGCCAAAGCCTGTTTGATACAGTTGTTAGCCTAAGCAAGATAATCTTACATACAAGAATCTGCAATACGTTTTCTTAGCTGATTACACCTATAAGAATTAATGCCCTATCTCTTTTTGTATCACTTTTCCTTTGGTAAAGGACACTAAAAAAATATATCACGCATTGATTTTTTTAATTCTAAAATTATTGCCTGTTGACAGCTCTAATAAAGTTGTTACAGGAAACTGAGTTAGATAAAAATATTATAGGCAGTCAGACAGGGCTAGGTCCTTGAAAGAGCCAGTGCAGAAGTTCAGATATCTTGTAACCTCTGAGGAGACAGGCACTTCCTGCTGCGGGCCAGATCTCAAGACAAAAGACAAAACAAATACACCCATATCCTAAGGATTGATATTCTAAATAGTTCTCTATCACCCTGAGGAAGTCAAGAGTCAGCACCCCAAGCCCCTACAGGAAGAGTCAATGCTGTTAAGCATCCCCACTTACTACGTGACTCGCTTCCCCATTTGTCCTTGATTTAATCAATTTTACCTGAACAATTAATCTTATTGGTTAACTGTAGTTATGTCCTGCCTTATGCCCACCTTGCATGTTCCCATTTTCCCCGCCTTGGACCTGTCTAACCTCATGGTTTTACTGTATAAAAGTCCCTAAAAATGACACAGTCTTTGGCAACCCACTCGGGCCCCCTTCTATCCCTCAGACGGAAGCTTTCTTTCTCTCAATAAATATATTCTGCTCTTACCCTCCATTGTTCCTAAAATTCATTCTTTGATTTTTAGAGAACACGAACTCGCACCGGACGTATAGTAGGTTGGGAGTTTTATTCCCCCATATCATTTGGAGGTCTGGGATCATTTTTCCTATATCATATGGAAGAAAAATAAAGGAAAGAAGTTTAGGCACAAAATGTCTTAGAGCATGCAGTTCTCAGATAGTTTGCGAAATCCGGTGGAAAATTCTTGCACCAAGTTTGCCTTCTGTTTGAGCCTAATGTCTTCCAAGAGTATGTTTGTCTCTGTATCTCCACCACACACTATCTTTCACTGACAGAAATTCATGGGAAATGTGTCTTCCTCATGAACACAGTGATAAAATCAGAACTCAACTACTTGATAGATGTGTTGTGCTCTCTGCAGCTAGAGCAGAGACCCACTTTCAAAGCTACCACACTATGTACTGACTAACATATCCAAGCCCCTTAGAATGTATAAATTATAAAAATTTATACAAATTATTCTCCTTAAGATATGAAAAAATAAATAATGAATTAGAGAAAGACACCTTCACCACAATAGACTTTACAAATTGCTAATTATTGATAGGTAAACTGGACAAAGAGTATAAAAATCATGGATATTTGTATGCAGCCAACAATTAGAACTACAGATTATTCTCAAACATGCTTGTCATATTTATGAAACTTATATACTCATTCAAAATAATATATATCATGTAAATCACATTTCCCAGCAACAATGCAATTAAAGAGTTAAGTTAAAAAAATAAGATTTTCAAATTACAAAGAGAAACACTAAAGAAAATATTAACATTTGGGAAAGAAAAGGCAAGCTGTCACAAAAAAAGTGGAGAAGTTCTTTTCAACTTCAGATAGCTAAGAATCTATCTTTTATTTCACTTTTCAAGTCCCCAACCTCCATGTCTTTGAAATCCTCACTTGTACATATAGCAAATGTACAAATTTGAAAAAGGGTGCTCCTTTTTTTTTTGAAAAGGGGTGCTTATTTCCTGGAAGATTATATTGTATTCTGGTGTAGTAAGGAAATAATTGACCCTAGGAATTAAATTCTTATGTCTGGTGTAAATCCCAATAACTTGACTCAGAATTTATGAAAAGGAAAGTTTACTGTATGTCATTGAGTTTCAAGTTCCTCATTTATAAAATGGGTTAATAATGACTTCATCACTAAGTTGATAAAAGAGTAGGAGTTTGATGCAGTAGAAAATACTCAGGACATGCTTAGTATGCATGATTTTCTTTTCCCATGTTTAATGTGCTTAATCAATAATTGGCTATACAAGCTGGATATATTATTTGTGTCTTCAATTATTAATCTTGTACTTCAGTCTGATCTGAAGTTTTAAAAAGTTTTAAGATTAGTTTACTAACGTAACCACCTCTTTTATCCTTATTTCCCTCCATTCTCATTTAGCTGAGTTTTAGATTAAGCATCTCTTTCATCAAAAGTTATAGCTGTACACAAAACAGACATCTGAAACATAAATATTGAATAAATGGCTTTTAAAAGTGTACTTGTAAGTGACAACTGCTAGTAAATATATTAAGAATTTTCTGTACACCTGACTGAAATTCAGTTTGGAAGGTTCATACTTTCTGAATTCTTTCACACTTGGAATATATTGAGTAGTTTTCATAGAGAAAATTCATTTTTCATGAACAGATTTCTGGACATCTGCTCTTAAAGTGACAGTTAGGAAGAAGGTATAGTGAGCCCCTTCTTAAGTGCCACTACTTTATACAAAATCCTTTCTACTTCTTTTAGATTGTTTTTCCAGGACTTTAAAATACATTGGTTTAGATGATCATTTCTGAAACTTGGCCCCATTGCCACTGTTTTGCACACTGGAATACTGAACAATTTCTCTGAACTCTTCCCACCAGATGTCATTAGCAATTTCACCCATTTCACCCTGTTGTGGCAGCCAAGAATATCTGCAGACATTGCCAAAAACCCCCCAAAGGACAAAAATGCCCCCACTCAAGAAGCACTTGTTTAGAATGAATCTTGTCATGGTATGGATACAATCTTTTTTCCAATGATGAGAGGAAGTGAATGATGTATAATCAACACAGGAATCCTGCATATGGTTGAAATTTGTGGATAAATCAGTGGCACAATTCCATTGAACAACTCCCAGCAAAACTGCTCTTTTCTGCTCAATTTTAACATTGAGGCCACTGAATCTTTAACCAATATCACTTCACTGATGGCTTCAGCACAGATTCTGTGTGTGTGTGTGTGTTTGTGTGCTTGTGTCTGTGTGTCTAAGTGTGTCAGTGAGAGAGATGATGAAATGAAGGTATATATTTTACAATTAATTCTGAATTCTCTTACAGAGTTTTATTTTGTCCTATGTCAACAATAGAATTGTCTTCCAAAATATCCTACTTCCACTACACCTTTTTAAAAAATTTTACAGTTATTCAACACATGAATAATTCAGAAAGTTATATTTGCTTCAGGTTCTATCAAATCTTATAAAATATTACAGCATAATGCTATTTTAATGCATAACTGACACACCTCTGTTTTTATCTTTAATTTTTACTTTACTGTTCTGTCTTTTTATAATGTTTATGATATAATTGAATTTGATTTTTTATCTATTAAGGGCATCAATTTAATAACAGATGAGCTTACTTGTGTATGACAGATATAGTTTGATTTATCTTTGACAATTTGTGCCTTTAAAGGTTCTTAGCCCTGAATCTTACTCTTTTAGTGGAGATTTAAGTATTTTGTCCTTCCAGTTTGTACTACTCCAGAAGATATATTTTTGGTTTTCAATTCTATTAAACTTCACTTAATAATTGTCATACCTACTTTTCGCCCTTTGTTGAGACAAAATACTTGACACCCAAAATTAGGGAAGGAAATGTTCATTTCTTATAGTTTCTCGGGAGTTTCAGTCCATACTTAGTTGGCTCCAAGGCAGCGTGGGGTGGTAGGGCCACCATTCATGGCTGCCACAACAGCAAGGCAAGCCAGCAAGGCAGAGAGAGAGAGAGAAAGAGAGAGAGAGAGAGAGAGAGAGAGAGAAGGCAGAAGTGAGCAAGAGGAAGATCAGTCTCCCTTACACTGTATATCAGCTCCACCCCTGGGCAAGTGTAGCACTCACATCGCCAATCCCAGCACTAGACAACAAACCAATCACAAACACCAGATTCAGCCCCATCAAAAGTATATGAGGACTTGGGGGATACAGTATCAACCAATACATTCCACCCCTGGACTCCCAAGGACTCAGATATATCCTGAATACAAAAGACATTTAGTCCATCTCCAAGAGTTGCCAAAGTCCTAACATTTTCAGCACTGTTGAAAAGTTCAAGTCCCAAATTTCCTCTGAGATCTCTGGCAAACTCTTAACTGTAACCCCTGTACAAATGCAAATGAGTTTAAACACTTCCAACATATAAAAGTACAAGATAAACATTACCATTCCAAAAGTTACAAACAGGGAATACAAAGCATTGGAACAAAAGGAAGTCCAAAATCCAGCATGACAAACATTAAGTCCTGGAGTTCTATGCTCAGCAGCTGAAGCAATCTGGTTGCAAGCTCCAAAAGGCTTGAGTGCCTCCTCCCCTGTGGCACTTCCAGGGGTTTTAACTTCCATAGCTTTCCTTGGATGATCCATGTTCCATGGCTTCACCCTTACATCTTTACATGCTGCCCTCTGCAGGTAGGGTGGAAGCTGCCTTAGCCTTTTCTGTGTATTTTCCTTGCACCTAAAACTAGCACCAAGGTCTGCTGCAAGCTGGAGCAGTAGCCAGGCTTTCCTCTCTCTTGGCTGTAGGGGTCCACTGCCTGGATTGCTGAACTCTCTGAACCTGATTGTGAGGAACAGCATTTCTATGCCACCACCATTCTGGAATCTAGTGTGGCCACCTCCATTCTGGAACCTGATGCAGCCATGACCCTTTTGAAACCTCCTGTGGCCTCTGTCACCATGGACGTGACACTCTGTGGCTTTTTCCTCTGAGCAAACTCTTTCACTTTTGAAGGCCTGAGGCTGCAAAGGGTGAAGGCTCACTGCTTCCTGGGATGCCTCCAGGCCATCTTTTCTATTCCTTTTTTCCTTCTTAGCAATCAAGGTCTCAGCTGGATCTTTACAGTCCACAGCTTCCTGGCCAAACTCACAAGGTTTTAAATCACCATGCTGGACTCTTTGCTCTTGATTCCCAACACAAATCTGGCTAAGAGCCCCCAACATTAGCCAAGTCACCATTTCAACATTTGGCTGCCTTGTAATTTCTTTTTTAAGACTAATCAGTCCTCTGCCCTTAATCTCAGGCTCAGGCAAAGTCTGCGGGCATGGGCAGAATGCAGACAAACTTTCTGCCAAGCCCTAACACACATTGTGTGGAGCCCAATACTGAAGGTCATCCTTCTTCCCAGCAGAAACCTCCAGAGCCTGGTCTTTACCAGAAGGCTTTCTATCGGCTTTCCAGTCTCCTGGGCTCTGACCAGAATCTCCCATACAGAACAACCTAAACTGTTCCAGCTCTATCCATTCAGGCGACATCTCCAAACTTTTCCAAACTCTTCCCACAAGCCATTTCCAAAGGTTCTTGGGCCACGTGGTCAGGAATAGTCACAGCAACAACCCCACTCATCTGGTACCAAATTCTGTCATAGTCACTTTACACTCACTGCCAAGACAAAATACCTGATGTGCAAAATTAGGGAAGGAAAGGTTTATTTCTTACAACTTCTTGGGAGTTTCAATCCATATTCAGTTGACTCCAAGGCAGTGTGGTGTGGCTGGGCCACCATTCATGGTCACAACAACAGCAAAGCAAACCAGTGAGACAGACAGAGTGAGAGAGAGAGACAGAGACAGAGACAGAGAGAGAGAGAGGAGGTGAGCAAGAGGAAGACTGACCTCCCTTACAATGTATGTCAGTTCCACCCCTGGGTGGGTGCAGCACTCACATCGCCAATCCCAGCACTAGACAACAAACCAATCACAAACACCAGATTTAGCCCCATCAAAAGTATATGAGGACTTGGGGGTACATAGTATCAACCATTACAATACTTTTAATTCTTAATCACAAATTTAGATTTTATAATGTTAAGTACATATGGGATTAAAAATTATAATGAATTTCTGATGAATTATTCCTTCTATGATTAAATAGTACCTCTCTCATATCCTGTAAAATTCTTTCTACATTAAAGACATTTATTCAACAACAGTTTTATTTAAGTCCTAATTATCAATATGTGTATATATATATATATATATATGTATCTGTTGCTTTATTCGTTCATTCATTCATCTATAAATAGATATTTCAGCTATTTTTAATCTTCATTTTTATAAATAAATGTGCAGTGAACATGGGAATGTAGGTCATCAAGTTACTTTATGAGGTGATGATTTTATTTACATATATATATATCCAGGGAGATAATGACCAAGTCACATAGTAGCTCATTTTTGACTTATTTGGGATCCTCCATACACTTTTCCAAAACAGATGCACCAATTTGCATCCCTATTAACATCATACAAAAATGACTTTTTCTCTACACCATTCCCAAAATTTATCTCTGACAGTTTTCTAACAGTCAAAAGGTATATAAGGAGGTGTGCAGTATCACTAGTCATTAGTAAGTTGACATTAAGACTTTTAAAATGTTAAATAAATAGACTATTCCAGGAAATATTACATATTTATAGATATTTTCTATTATTTTACCTTCTGAAAGATAGTTTAACTAAATTTAAGAACACCAGTAGCTAATTCCCAGAAGTACTTTACATTATTTTCCTATTTCTTACTACTGAGCACAGCAAAACAGAAGTTTAAGTGATTTTTAAACCTTTTCCAGTGTCTGGATGAACATAGAATAAATTTATTTTTACTTTTATTTATTTTTTTTCACATTTTAAAAAAATCAGTTTTATTGACTTTACATAAACAAGCTTTTTTGGTTGTTATTGTTTTGTTTGGTTTGGTTATTTTAAAGTGAATAAAACCAAACAAAGTAAAATAGAATAGAGCCAAAAAAACAAAACAGTGAATTCAATATGAGTGCAATATAGGGCTTCAAGACAGGATTAAAGGAAATCAACAATGGCCACCATAGTGCCTCTTATTATCTTCAAAGTAGCTGCCTATACCATCAGACATAATAAAATCAAACAAATGTCATGATTGAAGCATTTTTACATGATGAATTCTAGATTGAGTTTCCTATTCAGGGGTTTTTCTAAAGTCTGGAACATCTTTTTGCATTTGACACATCTTTCTTTGACTGAGAAACTTTTTCAATTCTATTTTTTAATCTTTCAAGTTTCATTTTTAATAACCCTAGCTTTCTGTATGTTGCAATTCTTACTAGTACATACTTGCAGTATATAATAATTACATCCCCCATGAAGAGTTGTTACTTGTACATAACACATCTTAATTCTTTTCTTCATTCCCTTTTTTTCCCCTCTCTCCCCTCATCTCTTGGTTCCATTCACTTTTACAAAAGAACTCTCTGTTTCCCATTATTTTTCTTTTGTTTTTCTCTTTAACTTATTTATATTCTGATTTTCTCATGTAAGAGAAATCATGTGATATTTAAGTTTGTGTATCTGGTTTACTTCATTTAACATTGTGGTCTCAAGATGCATCCATTTTCCATTTCTGTTTCCTATTATAGCTGTTATTTTCAGTCACTAAATCTCTTTGTCTTTTTTATCCTATACTCTGCAAGAATCTCTCAGTTGTATTATGAGTGGCATTTATTCACTTTTAATCAAATCAGCTTGATTCTCTGTTTAATCATAATCAAGTTTAGAAGAAAGTGCTTGTATTTTTATTCTAAACACTTGCATTTATATTATTTAGCTCCATTTGTACTTCAGATTAATCTCTTGCAGAATGCTGTCTTTTTGCGAGACTTTAAGAATAACAATAGCTTACTGTAAACTAACCATACCCTGAGGACTTCATATCTATTAACTTCCACTACAAAGTAAAATGTAAGTATTGTAATTGTCCAAATATTACCATTAGGAAACTGACACACAGTGCATAACATAAAATGTTCGGAGTAACCTGGTTTGGAGGGGAAAATGAAGAAGGTCATCATCAATCCAGCCCAATATTAGAGGCTGATTTCAGCATACTAATACTGAATTTTCTAAGTCTAACATTTTATCCTGGCTCCCTTAGTTCATCATTTTAACTAAAAGGTCCATGTCTTCCAAATATGGGTCTTGTCTATCCTTCTGCAGTATTATTTAGGTATGTGTGGGATGTTTTCACACTTAGTACTTGAATGAAGGCTGACATTTTCAAGTTTAATAGTTATACTATAGAAAAGCTGTTCCCTATCATTGGTTCAATTCTCTGTTGGTTTGGAATATTCAATGTGTATCTAGAGCTTAAGAACACATCGACATATGTGGCATCTAACACAAGTATTTTAGTTGAGTCTAGGGCATTATTTCTCTCTTCCCTTTTGTGCATGTGACATTCAGGCTCAATAAAAATATGTGAATTGATAAACTGCTGAGTATACTACTTCTTGACTGCTTCTATTCACTGTCCTTCCTATGTACTGCATTTACCTTACAGGAGCTTCACTTCTCAGAATGATGTCAAATGCTCCTTACTCTATATCTTCTTTTCTTAAGATTCACTGTTGCACAATCAATACAGAAAAGATGAAGAATTAATTGATGAAGGAAAGGAAAGAAAGAGCCATATTACTGCTAATTAAAAATCTATTCCCTGTAATGGAATAAGGGATTATATTTTCTGATTGATAGCAACTGAGAAAGACAATTTAACCAAACTCAAGTCTGACACCCCTGAGTCCTTTCTGATCAGTCCCTATCTTGAGCATTTGTCTGCCCTTATAAAATCTGAAAAAGAATCTTGATAAATCAGTTTAGTGAAAATCCACCACACTTGTCTGGTTGCCCTCATTTTATAACCCTGGCCTGCCTTTAGCAGTAATACTATGTAGTCTATCCAGCAATCCCTTGTCTTTTATAGTTCCTCTTATTCATATCACACCTACTGAGCCTACCCTTCTCCTTGACTGTAAATCCCCGCTTTTGTTTGAGTTTGAGTTGAGCCCAATCACTCTCTCTCACTACAAGATTCCACTGTAATTGGCCCTATTACAATGGGAAAGTATTATGATTAAATTTTCCTTAACATCACCCTAAACTAGTAATGTATTTTCATGAGGTGATAATTTAATAACAAACAACATTTCTTGATGGTGTAGGATTATACTGGCAATCAGTGTTTATTTTTGTTGTATTAAATTTTTTTTTTTGTACTGGGGATAGAACTCACAACCTCATGCCTACCATGCAGGCACTTACGCCACTGAGCTAAATCCCTGGCCCTATTTTGTTGAGACAGGGTCTCACTATGCAGTTCTGGCTGCCCTTGAACTCACTTTGTAGCCCAGGTTGGTCTCAAACTCACAATGACCCTCCTGCCTCAGTTTCCTGAGTGCTGGGACCAAAGGCATGCGCCACCATGCCCGGCTTATGGTATTAATTTTTTAATCAATTCTATGCCTTCAGACTTTCAGAAAACTTAGAGCAGACATTATAAGCCAGCAACTAGTTAAAAATGAAGGCTTATTGCATTTTTGCACTTACATAACATAGGGTTTTTAAAAATTAAAAGAAAATGTAAATTATAGTAATCAGAGAAAAGAAATTGCCATTTATAAGTTAATGTATACTTTATATTTCTTATGACTATATATGTATGAAATGAAAATGGATATGTAGATAGATAATAAAATTTATAAAAATAGAAAGACACATTTTCCCTTTTTCCTATAAATTGCATATTTCCAGCATCCTTTCCAATGTGTTTTCTTAAATGGTTGTGCTGAAAAAAAAGGATGCACAGAAACAGGCAAAATTTAAGTACTTAAAGGGTCAGTATTGAATTATTCTGAGTTATACAGTAAAGAGGAAATTAATGTCAATTTTGTAATAGAAGTTTAAGAATTAAAAACATTGTATATTGCAGAAAAAAGGAGAGAGATACTAAAGGCTTAAAATAAGACACACCTTACCAAAGTTTCTTCCTCTGTATTTAAAAAATGATGAAACCAATGCATCAAGAAGTTCCATATGCAGGAAAATTGGTTTAGTAAAGAGAAATAATGGTGCACTAAGCACTAGGGCAAAAATTTAAGTTACAAGCTACACCACATAGAGATGCAGATCTCAATCACCTAGGAAACATTTTTGCAAAACTTACTTTCATCACCACTTTCCAACCCATTGCACCATAAGCACAAAATTGCTGTGATGTATACTGAGGATGACTGTAAGTTTCCTTCACCACCTCCCCTGTCTCTGATATAGCAGTCATTGTCAGGACCCTGATAGTGGAAGAAGAAGTCTACTACCTTCCAGAATACTGGCATTTGGACAGACAAGGAGATTTTCTAAGAAGTGATGATAACTTAGCCAAATCTTGAAGAAGTTACAGATCACAAGGGAGGCAGGTATCTGAAAATGTAGCTATGATACATTGTGCCCAAAATTTCATAAAGTAGAGAACAGTGGAGGAAGCATTCCTCATCCTCAACAAAAATGTTTTAAGAGAAGTTATCACTGAAATATAGTCTGTGTGTTGGGCATGCTATGTCCCCCCAAGTCCTCATACTTTTGATGGGGCTGAGCCTAGTGCTTGTGTTCAGTTTGTTGTCTAGTGCCAGGATTGGCAATGTGAACACTGCACATGCCCAGGGGTGGAGCTGAGACACAGTGTTAGGGAAGGTGGGTCTTCCTGTTGTGCTTCCCCACTTCTGCTCTCTGTTTCTCTCTGGAGCATGCTTGCTGCTTGCGGCCACCATGAATGGCAGTCCCACCACACCACACTGCCTTGAAGCCAAAGAATAAACCTTTCCTTCCCTAATTTTGGGCCTCAGGTATTTTGTCTCAGCAACGAGCGAAAAGTAACTCAGACAGAATTTGATACCAGATGAGTGGGGTTGCTGCTGTGACTATTCTGACCATGTGGTTCGAGAGCCTTTGGAAATGGCTTGCAGGGAAAGTTTGGAAAGGTTTGGAGATGTCGTCTACATGCCTAGAGCTGGAATGGCTTAGGTTGTTCTGTATGGGAGATTCTGGTCAGAGCCCAGGAGACCAGAAGGCTGATTGAAAGCCTGCTGGTAAAGACCAGGCTCTGGAGGTTTCTGCTGGGAAGAAGGATGACACTGGGTGTTGGACGCCACACAGTGTGTGTTAGGGCTTGGCAGAAAGTTTGTCTGAATTCTGCCCATGCCCGGAGACTTTGCCTGAGACTGAGAATAAGGGGGATGGATTTATTAATCTCATGGAAGAAATCTCCAGGCAACCAAATATTGAAATGGTGGCCTGGCTTTTGTTGGGGTCTCTTAGCCAGATTTATGTTGTAGATAAAGATCAAGGAGCCCGGCATGGTGATTTAAAACCTTGTGAGTTTGGCCAGAAAGCTGTGGACTTTAAAGATGGAGCTGAGACCTTGATTGCTGAGAAGGAAAAAAAGAATAAAAAAGATGGCCTGGGGGCATCCCCGGGAAGCAGCGGGCTTCCACCCTTTGCAGCCTCAGGCCTTCAAAAGTGAAAGAGTTTGCTCAGAGGAAAAAGCCGCAGAGTGCCTTGTCCCAGAGTGGTAACAGAGGCCATGCCATGTCCCAAAGTGGAGGCAGCCACACCAGATTTCAGAATGGTGGTGGCATAGAGAAGCTGTTCCTCACAATCAGGTTCAGAGAGCTCAGCAATCCAGTCAGTCAATCCCTACAGCCAAGAAAGAGGAAAGCCTGACTACTGCTCCAGCTTGCAGCAGACCTTGGTGGCATCCATGTGGTGCTGGTTTTAAGTACAAGAAAAAGCTAAGGCAACTTCCACCTTGCCTGCAGATAGCAACATATAAAGATGTAAGGGTGAAGCCAAGGAACATGAATTGTCCAAGGAAAGCTATTGAAGTTAAGACCCCTGAAGGTGCTGCAGGGGTGGAGTCACTCAAGCCTGTTGGAGCTTGTAACCAGGTTGCTTCAGATGCTGAGCATAGAACTCCAGGACTTAGTGTTTGCCCTGCTGGATTTTGGACTTGCTTTGCCTCCAATGCTTTGTATTCCCCTGTTTGTAACTTTTGGAATGGTAATGTTTATCTTGTGCCTTTATATGTTGGAAGTGCTTAATCTCATTTTCGTTTGTACAGATTACAGATAAGAGTTTGCCATAGATCTCGAAGGAGATTTGGGACTTGGACTTTTCAGCAATGCTGAAACTGTTAGGACTTTGGCAACTCTTAGAGATGGACTACATGTCTTTTATATTAAGAGTGTACATGAGTCCTTGGGGGTTCAGGTGTGGAATGTATTGGGTATGCTATGTTGCCCCTAGTTCTCATACTTTTGATGGGGCTGAGTCTAGTGCTTGTGTTCAGTTTGTTGTCTAGTGCTGGGATTGGCAATGTGAGCACTGCACATGCCCAGGGGTGGAGCTGAGATACAGTGTAAAGGAAGGCAGGTCTTCCTCTTGCACTTCTGTGCTTCCACCCTCTGTTTCTCTCTGGAGCATGCTTGCTGCTTGTGGCTGCCATGAATGGCAGCCCCGCCACCCATGCCACCTTGGAACCAACTAAATAGAAACTGAAACTCCCAAGAAACTGTAAGAATAAACCTTTCCTTCCCTAATTTTGGGCCTCAGGTATTTTGTCTTGGCAATGAGCAAAAAGTAACTAAGACAGTCTGTCATAGATTTTGAGAATTTTTTTCACACACAAAGACATTTCAAGAAAGTAGAATAATACCATGAATTGTTACTCTTCCATACAGTGACATGAAATAAAACAACAACAAAAAACATATATAATAACATGAGAGTTCATTGTATGACAAATATTGTGCTCAGGACCTATTGTATATTTATTTTATAATTGCCTCTCCAACATACTCTACTCTTCCTTTTCACCCCACTCTGTGTTCTCTGAGGCTCCTTTGTCCTTGCACTTCAGTCTGAATCCTATCAAGGAGAACAGGCTGATTCATAGGGAAGAGAATTGACACTCTGTCCCTTCCCATAAGGACTCTGTGGGTTAGGTGAGTCCAGCATTTTGAGGACACAGCTTTATTAATGAGTTATTTCTGTGTGTACCTCATTCTATTTCTGGCCAGCACTACCTCAGCACTCACATTCCAACCCCAGGCTCTAGAAATTTTTCATTTCCAGTCTTTCAATTTACACTTTTGAAAATACTTCCTTTTTAAAATTTTTCTAAAATTATGCAATTTGGAGTATCCTCTGGTATCAAGAATCTGTTCCTATTACCTCATTTAATCCTTCCTATAATTCAGTGATATCAGTACCATCACTCTGCTCTTGCCAACTGAGTTATGGTTTCCTCAGTACAGTGTTCCTGAGGGTGACTGCTGTTTTTGTCCAGGTATGATATATGCCACCCATGAGAAATAAAAATATTATAACACCTGCCATTTATTAAATGTCAACCCAGTGTCATCTCTCCAAATGTGAACTTTGTTCATCTTCAAAACATGCATTTGAGAGAGTTATGTTATGCTAATTTTAGAAGGAAGAAGCTGGCTCCAAAAGGTTAAGAAACTTGTTCACAGCCAAGCATCAAGTGTGCTGGGCAAAAACTCTCTCTCTGTCTCTTTCTTTCCCTATTTCTTTCTCCTCAGTTCAAAATCAACACTATAATTCCTTTCTACTATGCAATGAAAGTTTCATGATGAAAAAAAATTGTGAACATTAGATAAATGCAACTTACTTACCTTTTCCATTTGTCATTCATAATGAGAAAAATAAATTTCATATAAGTTTATATAAGTTTTTCTCAGCAGAAGCTTCCACATTTAATATGGAATAATCCCTTAGAGTGTGACAAATATTTGTGACTCATTTTATTATAGCTAGTTGCTGATCGTTAAAGATTCTTGCTTTACTTTACTTTTTTATTTTAAAATAAACAGAAATATGTATAAAGTGTACATATTAGTTGAACAAATGATGACAATGCAAAAAATTCACCCATTTCAAGAAGGCAAGCATTACTGGTGTGGTTTAGATCTGGGGTGACCCCCTCAAAGCCTCTGAATTTGGAAGTTCTTAGGATTCTGGGAGTACCATAGCTGCTTGCTATTAAGATGTGGAGCCTGGCTAGAAGCAAGTGAAGGGGTGAGGAGGTGACCTAGAAGGACATATCTTTTTTCTGGCCCCTCGCTTCTCTCTTTTTGCTTCCTGACTGCCATGAAGTAAGCACCTTTTGTCTGCCTAGGCCTTTCTGCCATGCTGTTTCTGCCTTGGAACCAGCCCACTATGGGCTGAAACCTCTAAAACCATGATCCAAGTAGTCCTCTCTTCTACTAAATTGTGTGTGTGACTATTGTGTCTCAGCAATGAAGAAAGTAATTAAAACATAAAGATCCCCTATCAGTTGCCAATTGCAGCTCAGCTCCCTGAAATAATGGGCAATAATTGTGAAGTGAAACCAATTATGTACTTATTTTTAAAATATATTTTACTTCCTATGCACATACCCCTATATTAGTTTCACTTGTTTTTGAATTTTATATAAATGGAAACTGATACATTCATGGCACTGAACAAAAACAAGAATTTATTTTTGATGTTCAGAATTTTATTTCATAAATATGTTAAATTTATTAATTCATAATATTGATTCAAAATATTTTGAACCAAATTGCTATCAAATGTTACCAAAATAACATTGATTCAAAATATTGATGGATATTTGGGTGACTTCCAGTTTTTGCGTATTTCAAACCAAACTATTATGAAGATTCTTGTACATTCATCTTGGGAAACACAGGCACATATTTCTGTCAGGTAACTAGTTAACAGTGGAATGGTTAGATAATCAATTATACATATGTAAACAATGCCAAGGAAATTTCCAAAAAGGTATGAATTTATGCTGTATGCAAGTTCTAGTTGTTTCATATCTTCACCAAATACTTGGAATCTTTTGTTAATTTGAGACATTCTGGTGGGTGTATTCCATGGTGATTTAATCTGAGTGTCCCTGACTACAATAATGTTGGGCACATTTTCTCAGTGATCTGTAGATATGCTGCAGATATTCAGGATACATTATGTACAAATTCCCATAAATTCAGCTTTTTCTTTGGAAAAATATGTCTCAAACATTATATAAATTTGTCAATTTTCACTCACTGGTTAAGTGCTTTGCTTTTAAAGGACTATCACATTTCAATGTTACAAGGACTTCGTTCTATATCTTCTAAGGCTCATTCACACATGTCTTCTACTAACCTTGAATTAATTTTCACATATATTGTGAAGTAAAAAGCTTAATATCTAGAGAGAATCAAAATCTTTATTATATTGCCAGGATACAAAGATGATGCCAAAATGTAAACATTATTTACTCACTTATCAACTTACATGTCACATTTTTATTCACGGGAATTTACTCCACTATATTTTTTGACTTGTGTTCTCCACTAGACATTACAATATTTCTGTTGCACATATCTTATGTTGATTTACATTTATTCACATATTTACCACTTTATATGCTTCTGGCTTTTCAAGACTTTAGCTTGTGTTTCTATGTCTTCTTTTTTTAAAAAATAAATTATATTAGATATATTTGAGGTTTACAATATAATGTTATGGGATCTATGGAGACAGTAACATGATTGCTATAGTGTCAAGTTAACCTAAGCTATCATCTCATAGTTACCTTTTTATGACAAAAATAATACATACTTATTTATCCAACAAAATATTCCCAATGCATTGCAATTTTATTTCTTTTCAGGCAAAGCAATTCAAAAATAGATAAATAAAGTAAGAAAAGAATCAGTAATAATACAAAAGTGTCTTCTCTATAAAACCTTGTACAAAGATGTTCTGCCCTTTGCTGGAGAGGAAGGGATGCCATTCAGAAACAAAAGACAATCTGAACAACCATGCTCCCCTGAAGTTTCCTCAATTTGTTAATACTGTATCAAAACCCTTTCCTGTTCAGTCATGTTTCCCACAACTATTTTTCATCAGACATAACATAAAAGCAGTTTTTCCTGGTTTTAGGATCTTTATTTCTAAAGACTCCATGCCAATAACACTCTGGTTAATCAAATTTTGTTATACGCTTATTATAATCTATCTTATATTTTAAATTTATGAACTAAGAACACTGCAACAGATGGAGAAAATGTGTTACTTTTCCTCTCCTATAATCCCCAGATTATCCATTCTTTCATTCACAGATTGGAGGCTCCCACAGTACCTGGTCAAGTTTGATCATTTGCTAGAATGGCTCACAAAACTCAAAGAAACATATTACACTTACACTTACACATTTATTATGAAAGCATACACCTCAGGAACAGCCAGATGGACCAGATACATAAGGAGCTTCTGTACCCTCTCTGGAATCATCACCTTCCCAGTACCTCTACATTTTCAGCAACCTTGAAATTTTCTAAATGCTGGCCTTGTGAGGTTTCAGAGAGATTTCATGACGTGGGCATGTTTTATTAGGTCATTGGCCGCTAGTGACTAATGCAGCCTCTAACTTGTCTTCCTTTCCCTAAAACAAGTCACAGAACTCGATGTCCCAATCCTCTAATCACATAGTTGTTTTGTTTGGCTACCAAACTCCATCTTGAGGTTTTCCAGGAGACACAAGCCACCAGTCATCTGGCTAGCAGATAATATGGTCCTCAAATGGTTTGCATGAGACTTCATATGTTGAAATTTAAATCAGATTTTTAAAAATTAAGAGGGGAGAAATTTAATCTATGATGTTTAGAGGTGATGCCTTTGGGTGGTAACTATGATTAGAAAAAATTTGTGATTGAACCCTAGTGACTTCGTAAGAAGAGCGTAGAAGACCAGACAGATACATTTGCCATATGATGTCTTACACCGTCATGGGACTCTGCTCACAAAAAGAGCCATCACCAGATGTACTTCCTTAACCTCTCACCTATGAAATCATGGGTCAAAATAAACTTTATAAAAAAATAAATTAGCCTCCCTTGGATATGTTATCATAATGAAATGTAGACTACAACAACATACCAAAAGACACATTTTAGGATAGTCTAAGAGTTTTAGTTGTTATGTGTCAGGAAATGAGGAGGAAACCCAAAACACGTCCAGGAATCCCTCAGTGTACATACCCCCTAGTCAGATACCAAAATCCAAGGATGCTCAAGTTCCTCTTCTATAAAATCACAAGTATTTGCATATAACCTATGTTTATTCTATTTGCTTCAAGATTACTTACAATTCATAATGCAATGTAGATGCTATGTAAATAGTTGTCCTAATGTATTGAATAATACCAAGAAAAAATAGTTTGTACATGATTAGTACACATACAGCCATCATTAGCCTGGAAACACAACGTGAGATCTGCAGTTGACTAAATCTGTGGATATTGCACCCATGAATATGAGGAGACAACTATATTTATTCTTGTGTTACAATATCTCAAAATCTCATCAGTGTTTTTACCTTTGATTTCTCCAAGATGCAACCTGCATAATCTCTTATAGCCTGACTTCCAGTTTACTAAATCTGTCTCACAGTACCAATCTATTGATACTTGCATAGTTTTAAAGTTTGGAGTATTTCTATTTTATTATTTCTAGAATTTTTGATTCAATAAATTCTATAATTTCATTAATAGTATTTTATGAATCCAATAATTGATTATGCTATTTATACTATAGCTATGCAAAACATTAACATTATGGGAGACTCAATGAGGAACACATAGGAATTCTCTTTACTGCTTTTCCAATTTTTATGTAAGCCTAAAAATAACTCAAAATAATTTATTTAGATCAATAAATGAACTACATAGCAATTTAGCATATGTGATTAATATCCTTTTAAAAATCATAAAAATGTACTAACTAAAGGAAGACAGCAGGTGCCCATTAAAAGTGTGAAATTCTTATTAAAAATTCAGTTCCATATGCAGAAACCATACCCAGAATATTAAGATGGGACACAGACCATTTATGGCTTTCAAACAATTTCAGCAATGAAAAAACAAATATCTAAAGCCATATTTTTTTTTTACATTTTCCTAAGAAACGTGGAGCTTAAAAACAATAGCTCCTGTATTAGCTTTTTTTTGTCATTTTCCTCTATTTTCTCATTTTATTAAAGCACTAAGTATTGTTAAATAAGAAATGTCACAAATAACATTTTTTTCATAAAGATATAAATATTATCTTGCAAATGTGCCAAACGAAGGGTAATTAAATTTCCCACTAAATCATTGCAAAGCAGGTGTGTGGGCCCTCTCTTCTTTAATATACCCCCACCCATCCTTTATCTTACTTCATTTCCTACACTGATACTTCTTTGAATTGTTAGCTCTGTCAGAATTCAGAACAAAGCAGAGTGTAGAAATAATACTTGGGCTACTTCAAAGACCAGTACCAAGTTAGGTGAAGTACTCCTGACCTGTTTTCTGGATAATGAATCTGAAAGACAGATACCAGAATATCTTCTTCCATCTCCTCACTTTGATTAGCACGTGCTAAGAATGAGTACTTTTCCTTTCCGTGGCTCACACTGCTACAGATGATACATTTTCAAGTGCACTAGAGGGATGGGAGAAGCTAAGAGGAAGTCTAACTTAGGAACCCGAGTAAGTACCGCTCACTCACACACAGAATATGCAATGTCACACATACACACACGTACACACATACCACACACAGTCACATAGCCATCGCACACATGCACACATACACACACACATGCAAACCCGGAGAGTGGCATAAGGATGGCAAGCTTCTCCCTGACACCTACATTTCAAAAGACAGCTGGAGTCTGTTGCTTTCTGAGGATTCTGGGTCCCCATTCACAACACAAGGAGTATTCACCTGTTTCTACAGACACTCAGCCACCTCCCACTTTATTGCCAGCTCTGTGAGCCATCATAGAAGGATCCAGTTCATTTCTCTTAATCAGTAGCAATGACTTTCAGAACAGTGTGATGGCCCCAATTGATGAAGTAAGTCAAGAGGGAGAAGCTAATCATGAAGGATGTGCTGTGTGCCTGGTGTGTGTTATTTATAGAAACTTAACAGATAAGAAGAATACATTAACATTATTAAGCTACATCTACCCTGTGATTCTCAGTTCTTGTTAGTGGCAAATTCTCCCTTAGATGCTTCTATATTATTCTGTAATAAATCATGCTATATTTATTTTAGTTAAAATCATGCCTATTTCCCCACCTTTTCTTCCTGCTCTAAAATGTGAACACATGAACTTAGATATCACATGATTTTTCTTATATGAGAAACCTAATGTATACATAAAGAGCAAAATAAAAGAAACATAATACGAAGTAGAGAGGAGAAAGGGCTAAAGAGCGGAGAGAGTGAAGGGAAAGGGGATAAAAAAGGAGTTAAAATGATTAATGTATATTATCACCTTACATAAGGAATGTGAACATTATATACTGCAAATATGTACTAATAAATAAAATGATCTGAAATAAAAATATATTACTTTAAATCCTAGTCTGGATTTCCATAGCAAGGCATGGGAGGAAGAAAAAAACTCAATATAACGCAGAGGACAGGGTCAGGAAAAAGAGGTATGCTCTACCTTTTCTTCTTTAAAAGAATTTTATTAATTTTAAATCAAAATTGATTTGCAAAAGATTGTCATAGCCACAAATCAGTTTAGCACAATGATGTATGTGAAGAAATAGACACATGTATAGTGCTGATTCCTCACAATGAATGTAATCATTGTGATTGTGTACTGCAATCTTGTACTAATAAAAATTAAAGTAGCAATAAAACAAAATCCCTCAAAACATTCATTTCACTAGAAGTGAACTTGTTGAAAAAATTAACTTAAGACAGAAAAGAAAAAAAAAAAACTATCTACGAGGAAAAACAGGAAAGGTAGACAAAGACAAGAAATAGGAATGTAAAGACATTAAAACCACATGGAGAATGAATTGTAATGATGAAACCCAGAGGCAGGTCCCGATCTCTAGTCATGGGAGCAGGCCTCATCAGTAATAGTGCAATCTTGCTTTCAGTTATCATTTCTCCAAGCAGAAGGCCTACACCACAAAAATTTCTCAATTTGGTCAAATATCTAGTGTTCAATTTCCAATCACTCTCTAATTAATTAATTAGAACAATTCACCTGCCTGAGTCATGGTATGCATTGTGATGGGCTGTCCCCCCAAGGTTCTTAATGTGTACTTTCCTCCTTGTCTTTTTCATGTTCTTATTTCACTTTCAATCTATTTATTGAGGAAATTGACTTGATATCTCATAAAATATATCACAGTCAGGATTCTGCTAACTACATCTCTATGGTATCATACAGCAACTTATTTCTGTATCAGTGCTTATATCTATAATTGTCTTAATGGATTAGATCTGAGACTTTCCCTTTTTTTTTTTTTTTGCAAAACTGTTTTATTTATGGTATTGTATATTTTTATTAGGAGATGCCAGAGGTCTTTGTGCTGTGTTCCCTTGCTAATTCATGGCTAGCTAATTGGAAATTGGAAATTTAATAATTTATTCTGACACTCTACCATTTTCTATACACTGGCTGGGTCACTTCTATGAGACATTTTCCCCCTAAAATATTTGGAAATGTAAGCATACAGCTCATAAAATGATGAAATGAAAATTGATCATTTCCCTTTATTATTTTTTTTCACATAATGTTACCTTCTAAATTGACCAGCAGTATTTTATTTTTGAAATAGCATTACAAATTCAAGGATTTAAAAATATTTGATAAGTTTCAATCTGTTGCTGTCATATTCATTATTCCATTTTTGGCCAGGGAAAGCCTCTTGGTTATGGTTTCGGAAAGCTTTTGTTAACTTTCTTGCTAGTTGAGACCATACTCATCAGTGAAATAAAGCAGACTCCCATGTGTAAACATTGTAAATTTCTCTAGTGTGAGAAGCTGAAAGAGTAAAATAAGATCCAAAATGTACAATTGATATTGTAAAATGGGAAGAAACTTACCAAAAGGGAAGAGAAACTGGAATGGGGGAAAGGAGAAAAGAAGTAAGGAAAAGCAAAATTTATATATATATATATATATATATGATAGGATAGTTAAACTACTAATTTCTCTTAGTTCATTTAAAAGAAAAGTCTGTGCTAATATTGTTTGGACAATTAAATGCCTATATCTTACATTCTGAGAATTAATTTAAATATAACAATATGCAATATAATAACCATTGTTACTCTTCTATTGTCTTAATTGAAATTTTGTTTTATGCTTTTTCCCTTTAAAATAAAAATTACAAAAAAAAAGATGCTATGAACGTATCTTGAATAGTTCATGCCTAGAACTGAAGTCAGCTATGGCTGGTCAATGTTTCATGGTCAAACTTTAGGAAACCTGTATGTTCATGAAATGCAAAAGAAGTTCATAGTGATATCCCAATTATGAATCACAATGAAATTACATAGCTTCATTCTTAATTATATAGCTACAATATCTACTCACTTCAATATGCAGATTTGGGAAATGTGTGTATGCAGGGGTGTTTATATATTGGTTGTATGTATTAAAATGATTCAAACCGATTGTTTCCAATTCAGATTTGGAATAAAAACAGTTTTACTTAACCTAAGTGACTGAAAGTTTAATATTTTCAGAAAATTTTACAATGCCTTATATCTTCTTGCCAGGTGCTTTAAAAAGCTTGATTTCTTTGCTCACAACAAGCTTAATAAGAATTTTACTTGAGTTTTCTTAATCATTAGGTTTTCCTTTATCTGTTAACCCACTTCTATATTGAAAGTACTAAGTCAGAGAAAATCAGACAACTTTTCAGCTTTATCTGATAAGACAGCTATATCTTTGATCAGTTTTTCAAGTGGATTAACAACCACTTTGCTTTTTATATAAATCTCTGATTCCATCAAAAATTGAGAAAATTCTTATTTTACCCAATGATATCATTTACCACAGACAGATAAAATGTGGTATCCATACATTTCACTTGAGGTTTTGAACTAGTTGCAAAATGCTTCTTAAGTATTGTTCTATTAAATGTATTCATCCTAAGCTTTGCCTGTCTTTTCTGAAAACACAAAAAGAAGTTACTGGGTGGGGGAGCTTCATAGAATGTTATTGTATTATTGAACACAGGCATATATTCTGCTTCTGATTCTTGTTTCATTTTTTTTCAAGTCTCTTTATAATCATAGAATCTTCAACTTTCATCAGTCACAATCAAGCTTCATAGCCAGTACTATAAGCTCTGAACAGCCCTCTTTTAAAAAAAAGTTTCTTGTAGCCATAGGAAGTCACAGATTTTTTCCATTTAGATAAAACTGGGATTTGAAAAGCAAAAAAAGTATATGGGCTTAATTTGTCCTGTGAATCTCACCTTGGCTTTTTCATCGAAAGTATTAAAAAAATGAATCACAAAACATCAAGCAAGGTTTCAGTACACAAAGACAGATTTCTGTAGATTCTCCTCTACTAGGGAAATAGAAATACTTAATGTGAAGAATCGAAATCGCCTTATATTTTCATATAGTCCTGCTGCAGGGACCTGAGGGTTCTAGGTCACAATTTTGAATCACAAATAGGAGAAAGAAGGCTGGTGGTGAGCAGGGGAGAAATAGCAAGAGAATATATTGCTGTGGGTTCACAGCCCTTTTCCGTATCCTTTTCCTTTTCTTAATGTTTCTACTACCTTTTCTAAAAAACATCAGCCCTATAATCAAAAAAAGTCATGATTTGTTAGAAAAGGATTCCCATTAAGGTGTCTCCAACATTTTTACCCTTCCCTTTAACTATTTTTAATCTATTGCCATGCTCAGAATGACTATGAACAGAAATGAATAAAAAGAGCATATGCTGCTGATATTTCAGAGAAAGTGCCAGAGACATGGACATTAACTACTGTGAAGGCAGTGAAATGACCTCTCCTTCTTATCCCATACCAACTACCTACTTCCATAATCTCTAGCAAAGAAATTTAATCTTTTATATGAAACTCAATATTTTCTGAAAATTTGCTAATTTTTTATGAACAAAATTCTGAACAGATATATTAACCATCCTCCCACATATAAAACATGGCAAGAAAGTAGAATATGAAACTCCAAAGAGTCATGTTAGGCTAAAAGACTAATCTCTGTTAATGTTTTATACCATTTAAATCAGTACTTCTGTGAAGGCCAATTCAAAAAAACTTAATACTCATTCGTAAATAAAAATATTATATTATTACCACTGCCTCTAAAATAATTTTAAAAAGTAATATCAGATACAACTAATTAAGAATAAAAATTCTGTTCTGAAATAATACGAATTTCAAATCTGTTTGCCACCTTGGAAGGGGTAGGTAAGCAATCTGTTTACTCAGAAGTATCTGTGATTTCTTAACTTACAAATCTTTGCCTGGATTTTATACACTACTCCCCAGAGACACATTATGGAAAATGAGGGAAGCCTCCTACTTGAAATTTAATACTTGTAAACAATGTATTATCCAGAAGGTCACCATCTGCAATTAAACATCATTTTAAAAGCCCAGAGGAAATAAAATGCTAAGCGTGACATTCTTTGGATTATGTCTACAGTTTATTAAATTGTAGGAAATAAACATTCTCATTTTCCACTCATTTTATATTATTTTCCTTCTTTTTAAATTTTCAAGACTAATATGTTAGTGGTACTGGTTATTTTTGTACTAAATTTTTCTTCTTTAATATTTATATTTGGAAAGTTTGTATTTGCCTCCTTCTGTCCTAGGTACACAATGAAGGCAGAGCCTAGAGAACAATGGATTTTGAATTAATAGATTTTGAATTAGATTAATAGATTTTGAATGGATTTTGAAATAAATTTTGAATTAATGCTGCAGAAATAATCATTATATGATAAAATAAGAAATTGAATCTTATTTCATGCCACACATAAAATAAATATCTAAATGTAATCCTAATCAATTTTTTATTTAATTTAATTAGTCTATTTATTTATTTTGGGGATGCCAGGTATCAAACTCATGACCTCGCACTTGCCAGGCAGGCACTTATGTCACTGAACTAAATCCCCAGCCCTTTTATTTTAAGTGAAAAAAGAGTAAAAATGATGATACAGAATTTCAGAATAAAATAGTTACACGATATAGGCCTGAAAAACTGATCAAACAGTGAAAGCACAAACCATTTTTTTTTTCTTTTTTGCGGCACTGGGGATCGAACTCACAGGCTCATGCCAGTCAGACAGGCGCTTAAACCACTAAGCCAAACTTTCAGCCCTAGTATCTTGAGGCAGGGTCACACTATGTAGCTCAGGTCGGCCTTGCGCTCGCATTGTAGCCCAAGCCGGCCTTGAACTCACAAAACTCCACCTATCTCAGCCTCCCAAGTGCTACAAACCATTTTTTTAATGAACTAATAATCAGATTAAGATTAAATTTATTTTAAAAGGTTTCATTAGACAGACAATATCAACTTCCTGTTCTGATTTTGATTGTGGGGATTGATCATTTTAAAGGATTTCATTAAAAAAGCAAATATCAACTACCTGTCCTGAATTATTGGTGAATTATTGGGCCTACCTGTTCTCACAAGGAAACAATCATAAAATGTACACATGTATGATGCCAGTTTCTGAAGACATGAAAGAGCAAAAATTATAGAACTGTCATCCATGAGAGAATACACATTAGAGAAAAGTAGCTATGCTAGTGGGAGAAGCAGAGGTCTGAGTCAGGAGTTGAAATGATGGCTATCAGAAAAAATAATTGTTATTTTTGTCCTCACAATTTTAAAAAAGCTAAGCAAACTAAGTATTAGTGACGTTTCTTTCTTTTTTTTTTATTTTAAAGAGAGAAAAAAACTATAATACAATGACATAGAATTTCAAAACACAAAATGACTAGGGAATTGAAATCATTTGGGTACACTATTGACCTAAAATTGGGGGTCACATATAAGAGAAGCACACCCCACATTAGTCTTCTTACTACTTGCAAAAGCTGGTAGAGAAATATACTGCTGGGAACATGTAAATAGGAGCACTGATAAACTGCTGGAGATGGAGGGTAAGCTAATGTGGAATCACAACTCTAGCAACCATTCTTATTGGGCCCACATGTTAGTGAGTCTTACTTCTAGGAACCACACCAGTTACTCTTGGTGGAAAAAGTTAAGACAGAACCTTCTTTTACCAAAAGATGGAGGAGGAAGAAAGCAATCATTTGAAATATACCAAGAGCATTGTTCATAATGAAGTTAGGCACTGCAATGAAAATATGATGTGGGGGAGAACAAATGTCCCACTGCCCCAGTTATCTCCACATTTCCTATTTCACCTAAGACAGAGAAAAATCTGAAAAACATATGATAAGGTCAGGGACCTTATCAAGCTAAATAAGCATACTAAATAAAATATTGAGTTTTTTTTTCAGAACTAGAGGAAACTGGCTGATCTGGATTTCTTTTTTTTAAAGAGAATAAAACAAAACAAAACAAAACAGAAGAAAGTAGGTCAGGATGCAAGCAACACAGGATTTCAAAACAAGACAACAGGAAATCAACAGTGGCTACCATAATGTCTCTTGTTTTTTTCAAAATAGTTGTCCATATCTTCACACACAATGAATTCAAATAAAACACAATAGTATAAAACTGATAAAAACAAAAGAATGAAAGCATTACAGGCCTTCAAAACCAGACAATAGGAAAATCAGCAATGGTTACTATGATGTCTCTTGTTCTCTTCAAAATAACTGTCCACACTTTCACACATACTGAAATCAAATAATACAGAACAGACTAAGAACAATCAAAACAAAGCATAAAAGCATTACTGGACTTCACAGCAAGATGATAGGAAATCAGCAATGGCTACCATAATGTCTGATTTTCTTCAAAGTAACTGTTCATACCGTAATCATATGAGTGTACATGAATCACTATGGTATGATATTTTTAATTCTCCTGGGAGAATACACAAAAGTAAAATAGCTGGGTCAAATGGGACCTCTAATCCTAGATTTTTGAGTAATTTCCACGTTGATTTCCACAGAGGTTGCACCCATATACACTCCCATCAACAGGGGAAAAGGGTTCCTTTTTTCGCAAAGCCCTGCCGGCATTTGTTATTGGTTGGTTTCTTGATGATAATCATTCTTTATGGGGTGATATGGAATCTCAGTGTTGTTTTAATTTGCATTTCTTGGATGAACAATGATGTAGAACATTTTTTTATATATCTTTCATTTATATTTCTTCATCTAAAAAGTGTATATTCATCTCAGATTCCCATTTTTGGATTGAGTCTGAATTTGGGGGCCTGATATTTTTTAAAATTCTTTGTAAATTCTAGAGATAAATCCTTTGTCTGAGGGACAGTTGGCTCATTTTTTTTTTCCATTCCGTGCATTGTCTTTCTACTCTGTTGGTGATTTCTTTTGATGTACAAAAGCTTTTTAATAAGATGAGATCCCAGTTGTTGATTCTTTGAAGTATTCCCATGAAATTTGGGATTTTTGCATGAACGCTTTGCCTACCCCAATGGAAGGCTCAGTCTTGAGGTATCAGTGTTTTCTACTTGATCCATAAATGCAATGCCTACCCCAATCTATTTTGTAAATGTCAACAAACTGATTTAAAAGTTAATATGGAGAGACAAATAGACCCAGAACAGACAATACAACAATGAAGAACAATAACAAAGTTGGAGGATTAATGCTAAATGCATTCGATACATACCACAAAAGTCCAGTAAGCCAGCAAGTAAGATATAGACTAAGAATAGATACAGAGCACTGTAGCAGTACAAAAAGCCTAGAAGTAGGCCCATTAAGATAATGTAAACTTTTCTTTAATAAAGGAGCCAATTCAATGGTGAAAGAATAGTCACTTTAATAAACAGTGCTGAAACATCGGGACATTCACGTGCATGGAAGAAAAATCTAGACACATGCCTAATATGCTATACAAAAAGCACCTAAAAATGGATCTTAGACCTAAAGAAAAAGGGTAAAACTGTAAAACTTTTAGAAAAAAGTGAAGAAGAAAATATAGGTCACCTTGGAATTTGGAAATGAGATTTTATTTTTTTTTTTAATTTTATTTGAGCGAAGAAAAGCAAAACAAACAAAAACTACAACAACAACAAAAAAAAACGACATATATAGTAAAAACAACAAGCAAAAGAGACAAGCAAACAATTAGAGTAAATACACAACATTGCAGGTTTACAAAACCGGAAGATAGAAGCTTGACAATGGTTGCAATTTGCGCATCGTTATCTTTAAAATGGTTTCTTACATTAACAGATATAGACATGCAAGATTGATCCAATCATATGAGTATTAATTGTTCCCTCTCAATAACGAATACATTGAGCAGTGTTCTTTTTAGTTATCTT
>RJWM01015957.1:0-46608 GCA_004363535.1 Dasyprocta punctata | reverse complement strand
ACAAGGTGATTAAATATCAATAAAGGCTATCTTCCATCAGATATCCCTAGTCGGCCCCAGCTGGAGGAATCAGTCTCACCTCAGAGAGGTTACGGCCAACGCAGGGAGCGCCTGGGTCCCCAGTACCAATTCGCCCAGGGGAACAAAGGAAAATGCCAAGACAAAAAAGCAGGAGGCAATCTTTGGCCTCCAGTTCAAGTAGAGCAAATCCAGGAGATGCAAACGCAGAGGAGATCGGGAGTTCCACAACTGAAGTTTCTAAGGTGATGGAAATGGAAGTAAAGACACAACTTCAAGAGGCTATAAAAGAGATTAGAGCAGAAATGCTGACTCAACTAAAGGAAGAAATGAAAACCGTAATAAAAGATCAGCTAGGCAACCCTAACGGAGACATAGATGAAATAATGGAGCATAGGAAAACGAAGGAAACCTGGAATGAACAATACAAAAAAGATTTAGAATACATGAAACAGACTGAAAGAGATTACCAGGAATTCAAAAAATCCAGTGAAAGTTGGCAAAACCACTGAAGGAAACTAAAGATAGACTTTTAAACCTTGAAGACAAGTTTACAGCTTACGATAGAGAAAGGAAAGATCTCTTAAAAATAACAAGAAACCTGGAAGTAACAATACAAAGGCTACAAGACAACCCAAAGAAACACAACTGAAGAATTAAATGTGTGAGTGAAAAAGCAGAGGTCAATACAAATCAAATTGAAAGTGTATATACAGAAATAATTTCAGAAAACTTTCCAAACACGGGAACAGGAAGAGACTTTCAAATAAGTGAAGCGTATAGAACTTCAGCTAAACATAACCAAAATATACCAACACCCAGACATATAATAATCAAGATCCCAGAAATTCAACACAAAAACAGAATATTAAAAGCTATTAGAGAAAAAAAAATCACCTACAAAGGAAAAACCCATCAGAATCACGACAGATTTCTCAACACAAACCATCAGGTCAAGAAGAGCCTGGGGTGAAGTATTTCAAGCCCTGAAAGAAAACAACTTCCAACCCAGATTGATGTACCCTGCAAAACTATCTTTCAAAATCAATGGAGAAACAAGATACTTCCACGACAAAGAACAACTAAAGGAATTTATGACAACCAAGCCAACCCTACAAAGAATACTGAAGGACATTTTAGAGAGAGGTAAAAAAGTCCACAGCTCCAGAAACAGCAGCAGAGGGTTAACACCAATTGGGGCAGACAATTAAATAGCTCATCATCGGGATTTGAGTCCAGTAATGTCTTCAATGAGCTGTATAGTTAGATCTTATTCTATCTCAACCTGTCTAATTTTATTATATATGATGACATAGACAGCTATTCCAAAGATAACAAAATATATTAAGATATCAATTAGATTTAATTCATACATATTATAGGATTTGGGAGGTGCTCTATATAATGTAGAAAGAATTCCATAATAAATTCACAAACATGAAACCATGACTTTTCTTTTTTTCTCTCAATTGAGGTTCATATACTTGAGTGTTCCATATCTACAGAAACTCAATTAGACCAAGAAAGTTATTTCTAAGGCCAGTGATCTAGCCAGACTATCTAGGAAGCTGCAGTCATGCATTAAAAATAATATATGATATTTTGTCATGGATCTTTAAATGTACATGTGTGTCAGGGTCTGTTCTGGGGTATTGGTTATCAGGATTTAGAAAGGATTCTGGAAAGATTACAGAAGAGAATCAAGAAATGGTTCCTCCCAAAAATGATTTAGGGAACATATTTGGGAAAGATGTTCAAGAAAAAAATCACTTAAAAATATCAGAAGTTCTTTGAAAACACGTGTTCCAATGACATGAAGGGGCTGAAAAAGGCTTCCATGTGCTCTATTATTCATATCTCAGTGGTCAAAGCTAAAGATCCAATTTTAAATTTTTTGTAGGTATTAGAGTGGATTTCAGAAAATCTAATGCAGAAATGCCTAAATCAGAATTTCTTTTCAGAATAGTTAATACTCATATGATTAGATTAATTTTACATGTCTATATCCGTTAATCTAAACAACCCTTTTGAAGGTAACGATCTGCAATATTGCAACCATTGTCCAATTCCTGTCATCTTGTTTTATAAACCTATAATGTTACTGTTTTGGATTTGTTGTTGTTGCTTGTTTGTCTCTTTTGCTTTTTGTCTTCCTTTTCTGTGTTTTTTTCCTTCTTAAATAAAAATAAATTATTTATTTATTTATTTAAAAATTTTTGAAAAAACAATATCTTTTGAGAAATAACAATTTCCAGGAAACCCATTTTGACTCAGTTTCTACTACAAAAAACCTCAGAATTATTTTCACATTTAAATAAATATACACAACTCTATACACTACATCAAAACAAATGCCTTAAAACTGTGAGAAAACACTTCTTCAAAACATTTAGCCAAATGCTCAACAACTAGGAAAAAATCAAACTTCAAAGTTATGATTTGGTTTATGGTTTATGCTCAGTTCCCAGAATGGTTGTATATTCGATACACACACGTGCACACACAAACACACTGTACACAGTCAGCAAGTATGTTGATCTTATTCATGTAAAATGGGCAAAAGAAAACAGCTGCCTGGGACTGCTCTCCTTGTGGTGCATTAAAGGAGTACAAAATCATGAGAAGAAATACTGAACAGTGATACACTGATTTTCTCCCTATATTTCATTGGATAAAATAAGTCAAAAAATGAGCCTTCAAGTCAGTAGTTAAGAAGTCTACCCACCCAAGAGGAGTCTTAGCAAAGGCATAGTATAATTATAGACAAAGAATACCAAGTGTCACAAAAAAACCTATTCAAATAGATTTTATTTAAACTCTTGAAGTGAATATCAATTCTTATGAAAGCTTCTGTGGCAAGGCAATATAAAAACATGTGCGAGGCAACATGATGAATTGCTATGGAAGCCAGGCAAAGACTTTTGTCTTTGATAATGACAACTCTAAGGAGCACAGAGAGCGGAGTTATTGCAGCATGTAACTCCGTCAGTTTGAACTAGTGTATCCAAAAAGCAAAAAGAAAGGTAATTTTGATTTCACTGGGAAGATTTATGACAGATTTGTTTTTACAAAAAGAGTAAAGGAACAAAGAAATGGTTTCAAGATAGATGGAGGGATGACAATTTAAGAGAGCCATTTGGGCACACCAGAAGGTGGTGAGTTCAATTTGGGACTCAGGGAGTTTGAGGTGATATCAGGTCATTTACTTGGATTTTTTCTGAACGTATTTGAAGCAATATGATTGATGAATAACACACAGTTGCAGATGAAATTGCAGGAATCAGGAGCATAGAAGTGATCAATAAAGCTTTGGACTTAAAAGAACTTCATAGTCAAAGTAAGTAAAATAGGGGAAGGATTTAGAGCCATAGCCAGAGGTCTGAGTGACACCAAACATCATAACTGGAAACAATGAAACATGAAAACAGTGATACACCAAAAATGAGAAAGGGAAGGTCTCTTAGTTACTTTTCTCTCATTGCTGAGATAAAATGCCTGATACCCAAAATTAAGGAAGGAAACGTTTATTTACCTCACAGTTTGAGGAGGTTTCACTCTATAGTCTGATGGGTCTAAGGCAGAATGGCGTGACAGACAATAATTGCAAGGAGCAACAGTTCATGGCAGTGGAAAATTGCACAGGCAACAACAGAAAAAAGGGAGGAGCACGCAAGAAGACACTTTCTGTCCCTCATATTGTATGTAGGCCACACCCAGTTGGGTGTAGCACTCACAGCCATAATCTCAGCATTGGACCAGGAATCTGTCACAAATTCTAGAAGCCTCCTCCCATGACCCATGAGGCTTTGAGGAGACATCCAGACACAAACTCTAACAAAACGAATCATCCAAGTAAGTGTGTCCTGGAGAAAGGTATTTATAAGGCAGCCAGGGCAATGGGAGCAAACACATTCTTTGGCATCGGGGGAAAACCTGCCTAGTCCTGAGATTTTACAGGAGGCACCAAACTGAGGCTGAATAGTAAGTTTGGAATGTGTATTTTCTTTCAACAATCATATTAGTAGTGAACTCTCAAGGTGCAAATGCAAGACATTGTTTTCACCCACTCCCATCAAGAGGGGGCCATTATAAAATTGAAGGTCAGTAAAATATTTATTAGACTCAAATGTTACAATTCTTTCTACTCACGTTATGTACTATCATTTTTTCCCTTTTTATTCCTAGAGATTTTCCTCCCTTTAGGTATCCATAGAATTGAAATCCTTGTCTAACTTAATATCTTAATGGTACTGTCTTTCATTTTTTCCTAAGTGTTTTTCTCCTTCATAGTGTCTACTTTATTTATTTGTATGTTTCAATAATGTCTGCCTTCCCTGTTTGTCAACAGTGTATGTTACGGCATTTTTCTGATATGGCCTCTCTCTCAGGATGTAGTCACATCTCTTATTTTAGAGAAAAGCATTGCCATCAGATTAAAATAATCTCAAGTTCCCATTTTGTGATGTACTTCTTCTTTAATGTTTTGAACCACTAAAGTTTTATTTGTTCTTAATTTAAATATTTTTTCTGAGTGGCACCATAGTTTTCCAGGTGAGAATATGTGTCTTGAAAATGATTCCAAGCAAGGAGTTTATGCAACTAGAGTTGCTGTCTAGAATTTGGACTAAATCAAGCACCTTTCCTATGTAGGTGCTTAATGGTTATGGAAGATATAATATATATTCACCATGCAAAAACCATACCATATTCATAGTTCTAAACTCTGTTACTATGACCTAGATTTGCCCTACAAACTCATATTTTTAACGTTTATTATATATAGTTGCTTCAAAACCAGTGTGTCAAGATACGACTTATATGCTGTTTCCCTACATCTTCTGACTCAATGAACGACCTTGACCTATGCAGAAAGAAATAAAAACCTGAACACCCATAAATTCCTTCTACCCTAATCAGTCAGAAATCTAGTTGGTTAGATTTTTATATCTTATATATTATATTTTACTAAAGTGAACATAGGCTACATTTCTTACACAACCAAGCAGTAAGATCCATAATCATAGCTACTAAGGAAGACATGGACGAAAATTGTTAAATATTGCACAGACAAGAAACCACTGAGTTTGGCAAGAAAGTAATCAATGAGAAAAGATTTTCAATTGTTTGGTGGTATCTGATTCCAAAAGCAAATCTCAATAGGTCGAGGTAACAGTGAAGGAAGTGGTCGTAAAGCACACACCTAAGGCATTGAACATCTTTAGAAAAAAGAAGTTTGGTAGTCTCTAAAGATGTATAAAATGAAGAAAAGTGATAATATTTTATTTCATTTTAAAGAGAAAAACAAGCATGGAAAAATTGGAAAGCAATCAAGCAAACAAACAAATAAAATACCACAACAAAAGTTAAATGATGGTAACAACGAAAACGTAGTGATACAGAATTTCAAAATAAAATGGTAGAAACTTAACCATGGTTGCTATATCACATATTGTTGTCTTCAAAATAGTTGCTTAGGTTACCAGATACAGGCATGCAAAACTGGTCAAATAAGATCTCCCTTTGAGTACTTTCTTTCCCTTTCATATTATCTATTGCAACTTTTGAATCTTACTTACTTTCAGTTTCTTAAGCTAGTGAGATAATATGTGTTTACACGAGTCTGATTAATTTTACCTATGAGTACGATCTCAAATTGTGTAGATTTACCTATTAGTTGCAAGTGTATCCTTCTTTATGGCTGAGTAGCACACCATTATATAAAAATACCACATCACTTTTACCCATTCCTAGGTTGATGGGCATTTGAATTGTTTTCAGGATTTAGCTATTACAAATTGCTGTAAACATGGGTGCACATATATACTGTGGTATGATGTTTTCAATTATTCTGGTAAAAATACCCAGAAGAGGAATATCTGAGTTGAATGGAACCTCTAACCCTAGTTTTTTGAGGAATCGCCACACCAATTTCCACAGTGGTTGTGCAAGTCTACACTCTCACCAACAATTATAAGGGTTCCTTTCTCCCCACATTCCCTCAAGCATTTGTTATTCATTGATTTCTTGATGTTAGCTATTCTTTCTGGAGTGAGATGATATCTCAGCGTTGTTTTAATTTGCATTTCTCAAAAGACCAGTGATGCTGAACATTTTTTCACATATTTATTTGCCATTTGTATTTCTTCATCTGAGAGTTGTGTATTCATCTTAGATGCTCATTTTGGGATTGGGTCTTTGAATTTGGAGGACCTGATTTTTTTCAGTTCTTTATATGGTCTTGGCAAAACTCTTTTCCCAATCTGTGGTTTTCTTTTCACTTTGTTAGTTATTGCTTTGGATGTGCAAATCTTTTAATAAGATGAGATTCCATTTGTTGATTATTTGGTTTTTATTCATGAACTCTCTGCCTACCCCTGTGTGCTTGAGATTTCTATCTACTTTGTCTTTCACTAGATTTAGTGTTTCTGTTTTAATATTTAGATCTTTGGTCCATTTTGACTTTAGTTTAGCTGCCAAATAAACTGACCTGATGATCAATGGAACAGAATATAAAATACAGACACAACTACAAACACAATCAACCACCTCATCTTTGACAAAGGGATCAAACAAGTACACTGGAAGAAATATAGCCTCTCTAATAAGTGGAGCTAGAAAAATTGACTTTCCAAACTTGATTATATTTCATTTTGCATATAAGACCTAAACAGTATTAGAGTGAGTTCCTATTTTAGGCTTTCAAAATCTTATTCTAAACATCTTTTTAAATTATGCTTTCATATGAATAAAATCCACAAATGTTAACTTGTTCATATTTAGAATGTGTGATAATTGTAGCCAAATACAAACTATAAGGTTTAGAATGATTCTCTCTCTCTCTCTCTTTCTCACTCTCTCTGAGACTTGTTTTAGAATTCACCAGTACATGAATCTAGTCAATGCTGTTACTGTTGTAGTATTTATTAGGAGCCAGGTGCCTTGCTATGCACTCTCCCTAAACTATTTTCCTTAATCTCTAAGAAACATTGCAAAATGACTATTGTTTTGTTACTATTACTCTTTCAAACAGATGAGGAAACTGAGGCTTAGGAAGTTAGAGCTTCCCTCAATACTTAGTTGGCATTCTAACAATTCTGAATCCACAACATTGTTCACATTATATTTTTATTTTTCTGACTCATTTTATATTGGCACTTCCATTTGAATTTAATGAAACAGCATTGATTTTTTTAACTTTTTACAGTTCCTGTGTTGATTAACACAGAATAGCTTTTATCTTCTTAATTGTCTTATATATTTTTATTACTAAAATTGCTCAATTTTTACGGTATGTATTATCATGCGCATCATTTTTTTATCCAGTATTAAAATCTCATGGAATTCAGACTTTAAATAGGCAGAGACCTGGTCTCAGTGTATTCTCACAAAGGTCCAGACCTAAGTCCAAAAATTGATTTAGTGTATATTTCTCATCTGTTAATTTTTTTCTTCTAGGAGATACTGTATTACCTATAAGTTGAGACAAACAGATAAATAAGAAGACAGGGAAATATACTAAGATATTCTAAAAACATTTTAGTATTTATTTATCTGAACTGATTAAGAAAATCACCTTACCCTTTCTACTTGGCCTTATGTCAGTTACCAAGAGTGACACATGTTAGGTTTCCTACTGATCTCAAAAATTGAGCATGTGTATATGTTATTTATGATGCTTTCTTATGTAACAAGATAAGCATGCTAATTTCATGTGGACCCTAAGCTAAAAATCACCTTCTTACCCATTCTGGGAATTGCACACCTTTCCCCATACCTGCATTGTTCTTCCCAGCTAAAAAAAGGAATCATCTCCTAAAAATTTTAGCTGGTTTTCTTCTAGAACGACAGAGACTCCTGGAGCGGAGTCAACCTAAGCAAAATAGCACCGAGTGAAACACAATTTCTCTTGCAGGTGTCAGAGTCACACAGATTTGGGGCGCTTGCCTAGCTGGAGCTGAGTTGTCTATGACAGTAAATAGCCTGGCGCAGCAGTGACTACAAAGTGCTATCTGTTTTTTCTCTGTGCATTGTGTGGGCTGGGAGTTTTCATTTCATACTTCATTTGCACCTGCTGAGTGATGCCATAGAATGGCAGTGCTTTCCATCTCCTCCCACTTAGGAAGCGGCACATTATGTGAAGCAGAGGCGCCCACACTACTCATCAAGGCCCTGGCCTGAGCCTTACTGTGGGATGTGTAACCATCTTTCTGCACTTCTGCATAACTGATTTTTTAAAAAGTACTATGATTGGATTAATAAGTGTACAAAACAAAAACTGCCCTGCAATTAGGGGTTTGTCTCATTACAACTGTTCACAAAACCTGTAGTTGTCATCAAGTGCTCTTTTTCAAAAAAAGAAAAATGTGCCATCTGAATTAACAGCATAGTAATAAACAGGGAGTAACAGATGTTAATCATATTTTTAAAACTTGCGGAGATTCAAGTTTTGACTACTGTAATAAATACATTAAATCTAAAGTTTATCAAACATGTCAGCATGATTTGAAAACATGAACACATATAATGTCCAAGCACCCTGACACTATATATTTAGAAAGCGCCTAGATATTGAGTCAGGCACTGGGAACTGGACTCACAATCTCACACTGGCCAGGAAGGTGGTGCCACTGAGCTCTACCCCTAGCCCACTGACTATATTTAGAAGCCTCACGTCTCACTTAAGATGTACCCACATTTGCTAGTGGAAAAGTGTGCCTGGAGTACCAAACACTGATCTAGACATAGCTTTGGTGGAAAATACAGGTCAGATAAAAATTAAGTAATTTCTGAAGGAAGACCAGGAATGAGAAGAGAATGTGGTTTTATGAACCCTGTCTTCAAAAAAATCAAAAGACATCTTACACTATGGAATAAAATAAATTATTCCATCATTTCTTTTTTTTTACATTTTTTAAATTTTATTTTAAAAAGGATAAAACCATGGAAAATAAAACAGTGAAACCAATTAAAAATAAACCAGCACAAATGATACAGATCTTCAAAACCTTATGAAACCAACAGTAGTTATCATAATGCCTTTTGTTGCCTTCAAAATAGTTACAGATACTTTCGGACATAGTAAAAATTGAACAGAACAGAATAGAATACAAACAATAAAACCAATATAGTGAATGCAATAAAAGACTCCAAAACAAGCCAGTAGTAAATTCAAAATATCTACCATAATATGTCTTGTTATCTTTCAAACAGCTGCTCATGTCATCAGATTTAACATAATCAAACAAAACAAAAGAGAATAAAACCCAACCCAAGAAAACAATGAAAATGATATGGTTTCTTGGTCAGGATTCCTTCCTGGCAAGGTCTGGGTCTCCCTGCCCCACCACTCTGCAATCTGCAAATGGCTCAGACTCCAGGAGAGAGGCTTGGGTGTGACTGTCCCCACTCTGGCAGCAGCTGGCACATGGCCTATTCCATCATTTCTAAAAGAAATACATGCATGTGAGAAAAATACATTTACACATGGAATGATCATGCAATAGGTAAATGTTTAAATATTCAAAGATGTATTACAGTAAAAGGCATATTGGCATTAACCCCTCTCAAATCATTCCGCTTCATGTCAAACAAACCCATTCAATCATTCTTTCCACTTCTAATGCAGATCTAGAAATCCTCTTTCAAAAGTGGCTTTAGTTGCAGTGTACAGCTGCCTAGATTTCTAGAATCTTTTCAAAACTTTTTGATTTTTTTTTACCAGGTTGACTTTGGGGAAGACTTCACATGGTGCCAGATTCAGTGAGTAAGAGCACACTACAATGCTTTTACCAATCTGCCTTTCTGTTGGATGGTAGTTGACAGCAACATTCACCATTTTTTGATCATGTCACATAAAAACTCTCATGAAACTTACTTCCAAAACTCCTTCAGAAAATGGAAAGAAAGATGGGATAATAGCAAAGTGTCTTTTACTGTAATAAATATTTTGATTCAAACATTCACTGTATATTCCAATCATGCCTTATGTATACATATAAAGAGAACAAGATAGGTTAAGAAGAATAAAACAAATGCTTAAAAGTAATAGGACCCACAAAAGACACAAATGTTCTGTTCAGAAATTAAACGTATTTAAAAGCATGCTGACACAATTGAAGACCCTTATGAGAGTAACCAAGAATATGAGTAATAGTATAATATAATGTGTCAAAGAAGAGCATATGGAATATTTGAGCAT
Source organism: Dasyprocta punctata (assembly GCA_004363535.1). Lineage (NCBI taxonomy): Eukaryota > Metazoa > Chordata > Mammalia > Rodentia > Dasyproctidae > Dasyprocta > Dasyprocta punctata. The sequence goes on along the minus strand of RJWM01015957.1, from coordinate 36,392 downwards.
AAATCAGTGGCGGTTCACACTTATACAGGTGGAGGTCATTTCCAACATCGAAATTATCCTTCATTTAAGGAGCAAAAGCATGCAGTAGTTCTAGACTTTATTTAGGAGGTTCTGAAGAGAGATTAAGCAGTTAATATAATAACTGAACTTTCTTTTGTTCAAGATTGACTTTCTTTAGAAAGATTTGAAAAATCTGGAAAATTTTACTTATTATCTTTAGTGACTATGGAGGAGACTATGACTTAAAATAAACTTTGAGCAAATACAGAATAGCAGACGTAAATTCCTATTACTGTAGGGAGGTGACAGTTTTTGGAGAAAAAAGCTATGTGTGGCATGTGATCAAAGCCCCTGCTATAGGTGTGACACCCAAATAGTAACTAGCATTAGGAGACAGGAAGAGACTCTGCATGCTGTCCCAGGTGGTCACCCATAGGAAAACAATGGGAACCTACATCTGAAGCAATTCTTCCACGTTTATTTATGTCCTAGAAAGCAGGATTTCTAAAACTTGGTATAAAATCCCCCTTAGAAAATATTTGTTTCTTTTTATAGAATTATATAACATGATGTGTTTTGTGTACCTGAGTTGGTAAACTGTATCATTTTTTCTAGCATTTACCTCATTTCTCCTGGTTCTATTACCCACCAAAAGTATAATTGCTATCACACTAAGTACTTATTTTTATTTTATTTTTTTAGTAGGCAATGCATATCCATGGTATAAAATTTAATATGTGGCAGTAATGTAAAAACATTTCTCCAGGATAAACCCATTGTTTACATCAAAAGGGTTAAATCAGAGAGAAACTGAGAAGACCACATTTCCTCTAATTCCAGTTTTGGAATCACTCATTGTTGAACATTGTAATTTTTCCATAGTCACTCCATCCGGTACCTGTACACACTGCTTCCTTCCTCATTTTCTCAATTTCTTTTCACATATACCTTCACTGAAATATCATTCATTTTTCATTGTTTGATCATACCAGACAAGACAACTTCTACTTTGTTTTCCTTTTCACAATGTAGAGCTGTGAAATGACCTACAACTGAAAGTTCAATTGAAAGAATACCTTAACATGAAGGGATTCTATGCCAAGCATGGGTTTTAGTGGCCAAATATTTTAACAGTTCCTAGCAGTTTTTTTTTTAAGTAAAACTGTGAGTAACACATTTGGAAATATAACTAGAACACGGGTCTACTTACACCTATTGAAGTCAGGATACAAACTTATTGGACAGGCAATAAGCAATCATTAGCTACTTGAAGAAAGCATGGGGAAGCTAAAACTGTTGCTAAGTATAAGTTATATATGCTTTCTTTACATTAACTGCAGTTTCATAGTTTGCAATGAACTGACTTCCAAGAAAATTGAGAATAAAATACTCACCGTAGGCCACAGTCTAAGGACACATTTTCCTGGAGTTACCAAAGGGCTAGAGTGTGGTTATCAAAGAGGAGCATGAGAGCACCCATTTCTCCCTGAGACAGCTTGGAATAAAAGACATGGCACTATGGCAACCCAAATCTTAACAGATTAAGTTCTACTCCTGAGGAGAAATTTTGTGGAATGGGAACTTCCTATATAGTGTTCATATTTCTAGACCAAATCAGGAATTCTAATTCTTATTTCCATTAAATGAAAAGAAATTGGAAATAAACCAAGGATTACAGAGTGAATAGGGGTTACGTGCCATTTAAAAGTAACTTGGAACAGGGCCTGGTGGCACACAGTTACAATCCCAGCACTGTGGGAGACTGTGAGAGGAGGGTAGCAAGTTCAAACCCAACCACTGCAACTGAGGGACATAATAAGATTCTTTCTCAAAGTAAAACTGCAAGACTTGAAAATGCAGCTCTGTGCAAAGGCCCAGGTTTCAATCTTCAGTACTAGAATGAATGAATGAATTGATGAATGAATGAATGAATGAATGAATGAAACTTGGTCATCAAAAATCACTATGAACCCTACAACCTTTCATTGTGATGAAAACCTCAGTCATATTACCATTCCTTTAATGGCCGTGCTCTGGGAGAAAAGTAAAGTGCAACTAGATACTCCTTGCTGTCAAAAGACAGATCTGAACAACAGCCATCCCTAGAAGCCAAGAATAGGACTTTGAATAAAGATCATAGATGTTTTAGCCAATTTCCTTTTCAGTGTTTACTTCAAACAGTAATTTTTGAGGTATACCTAAGACTCTAACTTTCATCATCTGGGTGTGAGAGCAAAGGGCAATGTTTCCACGTTTAAGACCTTTGGGATGAAGGATCCTGCAGTCACAGCACAAGCAGACTTGGACACGCACACGTGAGATTTATAGAGCATGTTGTGACCTATGCAAAGAACTGCCCCACACTTGTGTCATGAAGGTGAAACATGAGTTTGGTAGCCATCTCCTTGTGTTTACTTTGCCTTGCTCATTAGTGAGAAACCAGTTGTTCATAAAATCATTGTTAATATACAGATTACAAAAAAAAAAAAAAAAAGCTCCTGGTGAAACCAGCACTCAGTAAGTAGATTCTAGTCACAACTCTATCAAACAGAACTGTAATCAGTTCAGCTTTCAAGCCTTCACTAAGATGAAAAATATTGAGACAGAATGCCTACTTTAATATATGGACAGCCTCCTATAAATAATTAGCATCACACATTCCTTTAAAGATTGTGAATCTTGATAAAATAACTGATAATAAAAGCCTTTGTTAAACCCTTGGTACACAAATAAGAGAAGAAATACCATATTTATAACAGAAGTTGGATAAATTATGCCTAAGAATAAAGGCTTTGCTGTGAAAATTGTAGCTTCAGGAATAGAACTAATCTTCAGAAAGGTTTCTAGCTGAATTACAATCATCTCTATCCTTTAAAAAATAATAAAGATACTCATGTTTTTGCTGCATGGCTTTTCTGTTCGATAAATGGATTTTTAAATCTATCTTAGAGGAGGTCCTGAAAAAAATAATGGATTTGGCAATAAAGAGAAACTACAAATTTGTAAATTGCAGAATAGTCACTCATGTTTCTAGTCATATGTCATTGTTTGTTTATATTTATTTAGTATTTAATTTAAAGTGTTAATGAGAGGAGAACTTAGAGCATTCTCCTCAAACATTGCACTCTGGTTGACATGGAGAAGCTTTGCAGCCCTATTTAACAATGACCGCTGATGTGAGGAGAGAAAGCAAGAGAGATAGACAGGGAGGACCAGAGTCTAAGAATGGTATTTGTGAAATTTTTGAGTCATAAATAACATTTTGACTGTAATTTTTACGTGTTCCCCAATCCCTCCAGTCTCTTTCTCTACACACACACACACACACAGAATCCCCAACATCTTTTGCCTCTGTTTTGCTTCAAATATATTTATTAGCAGCATCTTATTTATTAACAAGGCAGTCAGCATCCATGGGACAGAGGTATTTGCCTTTCCCTAGAAACAAAATTTTACCCTAACTTGGTATATGATCTTGTCCTATTGTGGTATTTAGGGAAGGCTATACATGCTTGGTACATGACATCTACAACCTATTTTGGTTATTTTGTTTTCATTTTTCTTCCTTAAATGAAATAATTCAAATATATCCAAATGTGTAAGACTAGTAAATAAGCAGCTATGAATGCAACATGTACCTCAAAAATTTAATATTATATACATAGTTGAAATGTTTTCTGTCCCCTTTCCAATTATATTCCTCTCTATTCATCCCAGAAGTACACATCTTTTTGCATTAACTGTTTGTTATTTTCAGATCTACTTTGTGTTGTCACTACACACACATATAGTATAAATATACATATATATGCATCATTAAATATATAAATATATATAACCAAATAAGTATATATGATTTAATATATATAACTATATATAACTGAATATATGTAGCTAGTTTTATATATATATATATAAGCTACAAATATATATACTTATAAATGTTCATCTAATTATATATTAGAAATATTACTGTGGAAATACAGTGTATATTTGTTTCTAGGATGCTAGCACCAAATGTAGTGCTGTGTTTAGAAGAGTTACCACAAGAGCTTACTCACTCTAGTTCATAATTTTTTTATCTTTTTTTTTTTTTGCTTTGTTTTTTGTTTTGTTTTGTTTTGATACACACTCTTGCTATGTAGCCCGGTTTGGCCTCAAACTCACAACTATTCTCCTGCCTTTTAGCATTGTAATGTATTCCACCATAGGGATTTTCCACAGTATAACGGCACATGCAGCTCTTGATGGTAATCTCCATTATCTCATGTTGTTTTGACTTTCGAACAATGGCTTTGAACATTCTTGCACATATGTCTTTACGTACTAAATAATATTTTCCCTGGGCTACGTGTTTGGAATTTGTGCTGAGTATGCAAAGTATCAAGTTTAGGAATTAAGCACCCTTTTTCTGAAATGATTTTTATCAATTTCTAATCACAGTAGTACTGTGTGAAAATTTCCTTTGCTACATGTACTTGAAACTTGTCTACACTTTTGTGTTTGTTATTTGTTTGTTTGTTTGTCCTGAAATGGATTCAAGCCAGAGAATACTGAGTTGCATCTTTCTTTTTCTTTCTTTCTTTTTCTTTCTTTCTTTCTTTCTTTCCTTCCTTCCTTCTTTTCTTCTTTCTTTTCTTTTACTCTTCCTTCCTTCCTTTCTTTCTTTCTTTCTATATTTTTTTCCTTCCTTCCTTCTTTTCTTTTCTTTTCTTTTTTCTTCCTTCCTTCCTTCCTCCCTCTCTCTCTTTCTTTTTACTTTCTTTCTTTCTTTCTTTTGTTCTTTCTTTCATTCTTTCATTCTTTCTTTCTTTTTCAGTGTTTCAGTGCTGGCCCAGCAACCATGAGCCCCTGAGTTTGATTCTTGGTACCAAAAAAGAAAAAATAAAAAGAACAACTCCCACCCAAAGGAAAGTCCATTAAAAAAAAAAAAAAACTTTAAAAAATTATCCAAGGTTTTCTAGACATTTGTGCCTTCCTTTAAAAATGCTTCATTATTCAAGCCAGACTCAAGCCTTTCCCCATGAGTCAGCACCAATTGCAGACTGCAGGGGGAGAGAACAAGGACTCACCAAGAAGTAAGCCCCCGCTGCGAAGCAGTGCCAGGCATGAGTCACCATCAACAGGAGGACAGCCAGACCCCAGCTCCTTCTGGTGTGTGGGCTGGCAAACAAGAAGAGCCAATCCCACCCCTCACCAGCTCTGAAAAGCAACTGGCTGATTCAGAGAAACACAGGTTGCGACAACAGCTATTGAGGTGAAATGCAATTTTATGCTTGTAGTGTTTGGTGCTTCACTGACCTTGCAGGTCTGGGGCCAGTGGACTGATCAACTGTTCAGAGGACAGCAGTAAGCAGTGTAGCATCTAGGGGGTATCCTTCTGAGGGTGGTGGCCATTGTTAATTCCCTATTATTTGTTTTGAAGTCCTGTATCATTTTCATTGCTTTGTTGGGTTGGATTTTGTTCTTTTCTGTTTTGCTTGATTTTGTTATAATCTGATGACATGAGCAGCTATTTCAAAGATAGCAAGATAATTATGGTAGCCATTTTGGATTTAGTATGGTCTTGTTTTGAAGTCCTTCATTGCATTCATTGTTTTGTTTTTATTGATTCTATTCGGTTCTGTTCCGTTTGATTTTTACTATGTCTGAAGGTATCTGCAGCTATTTTGAGGGCAAAAGAGGCATTATGTTAACTTTTGTTGATTTCATATTGTTTTAAAGTCCTGTATCACTTACTCTGGTTTGTTTTGATTGGTTTTATTCTGTTTTATCTTCTTTGGGTTTATCCTCTTTAAAATTAAAAAAAAGTTGCTACATTATTCTAAAGAAAAGAAAGATCACACTTTGATTTCTTTACAATGCCCTAAAATTTTCTTTTTATTCAAGCCTTTATTAAGATGAAAATATTTTATTGTTGTTTATAGTTAAATATAAATATCTTAGGCGTGCTCTGTATGGATGTGTTGAAATATCACACTGAACTGTATTAGCATGTACAATTAATGCATATTGATAAAATATTAAATAAATAATTAAAATAAAGATAAGGATATTAACTCCCACAATGTTAAGAAATAAATAGTACATTCACTCTCACTGATTTTAGGATTTATAGCTCAGTCCATGGTTGAGTTTATGTATCTATATGTATGGACTGGGGATATAGCTCAGCTGCACAGCCCCTGTCTAGCAAGCATATGATCATGAGTTCAAGTGCCAGTATCAAATAAATAAATAAATAAATATGTCTATATGTGTTTATAAACACATATATTAGATGTATATGAGCTTTTTTCAGTTGTTTTGGCTTCTTTAAACTCTATCTGCATGTTAAAGTCACCTAATGTTATATACTGTGGCAATTTTATTAGAATATTTTTCTGAATTTATGCATAAATATATGTATGTTTTATAAATATAAAATATGATTTATATCTTTAGTATTTTGACTTTTTCTATTTCATACAATGTTTTTCTCCATTAATTTGCTCCTTTATTTATTTTTAAAATATTTTATAATTTTGCCATAAAAATTTGCATATTTCTTGTTAGAATTTTTTTGCTGCCTTATATTTTAGTTGCTATTGTAGAAATTTAAAATTATATACTAAAGTGATATTTGCCAAATCTTACACATCATAGGCATACTGATACTTCCCGTTTCAATGTTTCTTGGTTATCTGTTAACTTCAAACACAAAGAAATTTTTCTTTTTAATCATTTTCTTTATTTAATCCAATTTCTGAGCTTACTGGACTGGCCAATATAATGCAAAATAAAACATCTCTTTCTCTTGTGTTGTTTTAAGAAAAATGTTTCCAATGTTTCATCACTGTCTGTGAGGTTTGGTAAATTAAGGAAATTTTCCCATGTCCCTGCTTCCTGTGTTCTCTAAGAAATTTTATCATAGAAGAGCATTGAATTTTGTTGACATTTTTTCTTTTCTATTGAAACAACCCTGTAACCCTTGCATTTATTAGTCTGTTAATATGATGAATTTCATTGTTTTTATCAGTAGTATATCGTCCTTGCACTTTTGGGGTTCAATTCCCTCAATCACGATGCATTTTTATGCATTGTGGATTTTGGTTGAGAATTAATTGGTTTAGGAATTTTGTCTTCTAAATTGATGGAGCAACTTGACTTGACATTTTCCTCTCACTAATTTTCACTTCAGTGTCTGGGACATTCTGCAAGTGGTAATACTGGAGTTGTTGCTTACTTGAATGTTGGTTATAATTTATTTGTGACACCAGTTTGACTGGACACTGTGTGTGTGTGTGTGTGTGTGTGTGTGTGTGTGTGTGAGGGTAGGTGGAGGATGATTAAAAGCGTATTTTAAATCCTATTTAATTTTTTTAAATAAAGATATTTTGTTTCCTACTTATTAAATCAGACTTTTACAAGTTATATTTTCTTATACCATGCTTTTTGCACAAGTTCTCAAAATTATTGGCAATAAAATGACTGTATTTTTAATGTCAACTTTGTATGTATTTGCACCTCTTTGGTTATTTATTTGTTATTTCTGTCTTCTCTATCAGTCTTGGTTCATTCTATTTACTTGAGATTTATTTTGTTGTTCTCTTTCTAACTTCTTAAATCGGACACTGAGTTCATATTTTTCAGCACTTTTTTGCAATAAATTGTATTCTGAGCATTATGCTAGCCATATTCTATAACTTTTGATATATTATGTTTTCTTTATTTTTCAGTTTTATTGTTCAATTTCCATTATGATTTATTCTTTGAGTTATATAGAAGAATGTTATTTCCAAACATAAAAAGATTTGTTTTCCCATAGGGTGAAATTTTTTCTGACTAGTTCTTTGTTGAGACTTTAGCACTTTAAGGGTACTGGCTTTATTTGGGTAGTTTGGTGGGCCTTTCTCCTTGTTCCATCCAAAATCTTTGACTCTTGTTTCAATGTAGCTACCAAAACCAGTCACACTTTGTGTGCCCCAAATGACAGGTTTTTTTTTTTTATTTTGAGTCTCAATTTTTTTCCCTTTCAACTCTTGCAGTCTTTTATTTCCTTGAAATCCAAGTTACATATATTTTTAATGTTTTCTAGCAGAAAATTTTCAGACTATCTAGCTAACCGTATTTCCAGGAACAAACACTGAAGCTGTTCATGTGTATGTTGTAGCCTGGAAAGAGTACAGGGGCTCGATCCTTTCACATATTTGTTCTTTTTGCTGAGTACATAAAGGAAATGCTACTTTGTAAATGGAATCTTCATGCAGGAGGTTGCATCTATTTCAGTGTGGGTGAGGAATGATCCTGATTCTTTTGGTTGATTAGTACATCTATGTCATCGTTGTATCTATAACGCATCTTAGACCCCAGGATCTAGACTTTCCTTCCAGTACCATAAGTCAGGTTTAGATCTTACTTTTTAATTATTTTAGCTTCTTTTTTATTAATATATGTTTGTAATGCACAACAGTTACATTCATCTGGGGAATTAGAATATGTATGTGTGCCATTTTATTCATTAATGTTAATGTCTTTATTATGACTTGTCTCATTAGATGAAAGAGTTAAACTTACTTAGAAAATATACATCAAGGTAGCATAAAATAAGTAATTGAGAAAATTAGTAAAATAAGACAGGAAGAAATGGGTAGAAAAGTAATAATCTAAGCATAAAATTATCAAGTAAAACAGTGGTGTAAATCATTTTAGAATTACCACAGAACCAAATTTGTAATTTCAAAAGGAGAAAAATCAAAAAGGGAAACATTACTGATTATAAGAATGAAAATATCCCTAGGATTAAAATAGATCAATTGTCAAGGTATTGGATCAAATATGGTATTATAATAAGATGAAGTCACATGTAACCATTTGTAAATTCAAACACACTGTTATACAAACTGAAATATCTATCTGGGGTGCAAAAAAAGAAAAGAAAGAAAAAAAAGAAAGTCCAGACAGAAAGTGTTGGAAAGAACAAAATAATCAGTAACACAGGAATTCTATAGAACTTTCTCTATGTTCTGAAGAGAGGCTGGAGAGGTATCTGTTGTGGGTATTTTGTATATGATGTTCTAAACAGTATTCATCAGGTAGTCTTTCAAATTCTTGTGTGTTCCTGTGATATTAATGTACTAATGTATAGCAACAATCAATAGGTCACATTAAGGACACATAATTAGTTATGTTTAACAGCAAAACGACGTCCAGATTATATTCAGTCATTTATGCATGGAAAGTAAAAGCCATATAATAAAAATTCTATTGAATCACAAATCATTGAAATGCAATGTCATGAAAAGCTTATTTCAATATACACTGATGAACATAGATAAGCAATAATTACTCAGTAACTTAATGTTGAAAGCTATATGTGTAATTTATAACATAAATTAAATGCAAGTCAATAGAAATGCAAACTTTATCATTTAATGAGTTGCTAACTTGTGAGGAATGAAGTCACATTTAAAAAGTTAAATAGTATTTTAATAATATTTAAAATATACCAATATTACATAAATTCAAAGAGAATTTATATATATATATACATATATATGTGCACACATATTTACAAATATACTAACTCTATGAACTCTTAGAACAAGAAAATAAGGCAACTTTGTTGTATGCAGTGGTAAGGTAAACTCCACAAAGAAGACAGTATTCAATAAACTTGTAATAAAAGGATAAAATATTTAAAAAGAGGAGAAAGACATATGTAAAATACTAAAAATTATAATTCAAAGAGGGTTATGAGAATAAATGAACTGCGTGATGGTATAAACAATAAGATTTGCTTACCTGAGATAGAGAGGATGTTGAGAATAATGCATGGAGAAGATTTAGAGAAAAATAAAAAGATGTGGGGTATAGATGTGAAACATAGTAATTAAGGCAGTGATACAGTTACAGTAGTCGTTAATCCTGAATTTCTAAGCAATAGTGTTTTTACAATTTTTTTCTCCTTCTTTTTTCTTTTATGTATTCTTGGAGGCCAAAGATTGAGCTCAGTGGAGTAAGCACCTGCCTGGCAAGCGCTAGGTCATGAGTTCGATCCCTGGTACCAAAAAAAAATGTTCTTGACGTCAAAGCCAGGTAGAAAATGACTATAATAACCAGATACTTAACTATTGAATCTCACTGAAAAGCAATTTTATGAAAAAAGCAGAAAAAATAAGGAAGCCAATCTGTTTGAAATTCAAATACAGTAACAAAGAGAATATGCTTGGGTCATGAAGATTAGAGATAGATCTTGAAAAAGTAGAAAAATAATGTTGTGAATGTGTTAACCACAGAAAACTGTAAAGTGGCTGGTTTAAATGTCAATGAAGGAACAAATTTAGGTGGAGGAAAAGATACCAAATCTATATTTACAGTACTCCAACTAACTCATATCTATTGCAGGACTGTTCAGGAATGGAATGTATTTAATCTTTCAATTTAAGAAAAGGATGGCGTTTTAAACTAAAGTAATTTGCCGCCATCTCGTGGCTAAAAGAGAAATTACAGTATGTTTTAGTATTTAAAGAGACTGTCTCCAAAAGATTTCTAAATATATGTTCTTCTGTGTAAGTGGTTGAAGATTTTTCGAAAGGTCATTGTATTGCTATCTAATGAAATTTTCAGTATCTATTAGAAATATTTCCTGTCTATTAAATTTAAATTTCTTTTCAGTCAAGGACAGAAAATATTGAAGAACATGTATTTCAGTGTATTTTTAAATGTCCCCAAAAAACTTATAAACCAAATAAAAATGTCTACCAATGACACATTTCTTTGTTTACAACTTCAGACCTGGTACAGAAAGCATATTTTTAAAAATAAAAGCAATTCTAAGTGTTAGATGATAGACTATGCTTCAAGAAGTTACATAATGATGTAGAAACAAATGACCTCTACTTTTATCTTCATATTTGAAAGTTCTATGAGTATAATGGGAATTATTTAGTGTTTGCCATCTTTCCTTCTCTGTTAATATGCTTCATAGAAGTGACAGTCATATGGGACAGCACAAGTGACTGAAAAACTGAAAAATCCTAATTAAAATTAAAGTAGATAAAGTAGAAGATAGTACTAGATGTGTCTAACTAGGGAAAGGAAAATAAATTTAAATAAACATTTTTTCCAGCTGGGGCTGAATTCAAACAATTTAGGATACAGATTATTTATTTTTAAAGTATCATATACCTGTTACTAGTTGTCCTGGTTTGTTTAAATGTCTCCCCCCAAAGCATCCTTCAGTCATGGAGGTGACTGAGTCTAGTGTTTGTGATTGATTCGTTGTCTAGCACTGGGATTGGTGGTGTGAGTGCTGCACCTGCCCAAGCGTGGGTAACCAGCATACAATACAAGGGAGGGAAGAAGGGGTGCTTTTCCTCTTTTGTCCTTTTCACTCTTGTCACCTGCGGCTGCCGTAAACAACGACCCCTCCGCCATGCCATCCCACCTTGGAGCCAGCTAAGTATGAACTGAAACCTCCAAAACACTAAGTGTCACTTTGGGTGGCAGGCATTTTGTCTCAACAAAGAGAAAAAAGTAAGCAAGACACTAGTGAACATTATCAAGAAAAGTTAAATCTAAAGAACTGTCCCAAAACACATCCAGCAGAAGATATAGTCAGTACTCTCAAGAACTACTAAAAATGTGAAAAATATTCAAGTAAAATTATTTAAAAGACAGTGAGAGGCGGCAACAGAAGTGAAACATAAATCCACTGTTATTTTTACTTAAAATTATAATAGCTTTAGATAATGATACCAGATAAATTAAGCTCACGAAATAAATGTTTGCTGTATCTACCTGATTCGAATAGCTGGGATAAAAGCTTACATTCATTTTAAAGTCATATAAAAATTTCAAAATAGCTGTGCTTTTCATACTACAAGTGGAAATTCTTTCCCCAAGGGAAAAAAAGCATGTATTTGATCATTTAAAGCAGATTTGAAAAGGAAGTTTTCTCCATTAAATGCATTTGAGAACTCTGAAGTTTGCAAGAGCTATTTCATTCTTCAATCCTCACTGTCTGCAGAGCCCCTGAAACAGATCTTTTGAGAGCAGTTTGAGCCCACTGACTTACATCCACTGGGAAACAAGAGAGTAAATTAATCTAATTGAAACATTTTTATTTGATGGACAGGAGAACAGTAGTCTTTAATGCAGGGACAATACAAAGAAAGTTATTGATCACTTAAGACAGATTTTTAAGAACATAAGTTATTATGCATTAATCTAAAATATTCTCCCAAAGTCTCCTGTATTCAGAGGTGCCAAATATACCTCTGCTTTTAGTTGTGGGCATCAGATATTCTGTCTGAATGTTAGGAATGCTGACTAATACAGAAATCATGTCTATACAATGCCTAGTGAGACTGACTCTTTTGAGTCATGGCTTATGTATGAAAGGCTTCCAACAGAAATATAAAATGCAACTGTAATGACTTAAAAAACAATTGATCTCTGCTATTCCTTTCATAACAATTGTTAAAACAGACATTTTGCATCAAGGACCAGACAATACAGCTCACCCACTAATATTAGGTACTCAATCAAAACATAAATACTCAAAAGCAAAAAAGCAAAAAAGAAAAGAGATTTTATGAGGAAAATTTTTACATAATTCACTTTTTAATTTGAAAAACATAAATATATATATTGAATACTATGTAGAAACATCTGTGGATATTAAGGATCAAGGTTTTTGCAACAAAATGTGTGCATATTCTCATCAAAGGGAATAAATAAAAATTATAAATAGCCTGTTAATCATGTAAGCATTTCTTTCCCTTTTACTGTATCTATTGTAACTCATTTTCCTTATCCCAGTTATTTTTCTGCTTTGAGCAGTTTCTTACCATTTCACAATATTTATTATAGATTTTATTTACTCTTTTGGTTTCTTACACTAGTGAGACAATATGGTGTTTACACATGCAAGACTGATTTATTTCACTTATGGGTATGGTTGCTCCTTGCATCCATTTACCTATAAAAACCTTGAGTTTATCGTTCTTTATGGCAGACTAGTATTACACATCTTTTTTATCCATTCCTCAGTTGATGTGCAACAGAGTTGTTTCCAAGATTTAACTACTACAAATTGCACTGCCGTAAACATGAGTGAACATATATCGCTGTGGTATGATGTTTTCTTTCTTTTTTTTATTTTAGCGAAGAAAAAACAGAAAAAAAGACATATAAAACAAAAACAACAAGCAAAAGAGACAAACAAACGACTAGAGTAAATACACAACAGTAACATTGCAGGTTTACAAAATCGGATGATAGAAACTTGACAATGGTTGCAATATTGTGTATCATTATCTTTAAAATGGTTACTTACATTAACAGATATAGACATGTAAAATTAATCTAATCATATGAGTATTAATTGTTCTTTCTCAATAACGAATAGATTCAACAGTGTGTTCATTTTAGTTATCTTGCATATACATATATACAGGTTTATATCTTTTCCTCTTCCCTTTTCTCTTTCCGCCTTTTCCCTTCCCAGTTACTTTTGCTCTTTGAGCTGTTTTTTACCCTTACATAGTATTTATTATAGATTTTGGATCATATATACTTTTCTGTTTCTTACACTAGGGAGACAATATGGTATCTACACATGTGGGTTTGATTTATCTCACTTACTAGTATGGTCTCAAGTCGTGACCATTTACTTACAAAAGTCTCAATGCAAGCGCCTGCCCTGGCAGGCGCGAGGTTGCGAGTTCAATCCCTGGTGCCGCAAAACAAAAAATAAATAAATAAATAAATAAATAAATAAATAAATAAATGTCTCAATGCAATCTTTCTTAATAGCTGAGTAGTACTCCATTGTATAAAATACCACATCTTTTTTATCCATTCTTTGATTGATGGGCACTTGGGTTGTTTCCAAGATCTGGCTATTACAAATCGGGTTGCTATAAACATAGGTACACAGATATCACTATGGTATGATGTTTTCAGTTCTTCTGGAAAAATGCCCAGAAGTGGGATAGCTGGGTCAAATGGAACCTCTAATCCTAGCTTTTTGAGGAATCTCCACACCGATTCCCACAGTGGTTGTACCAGTCTACACTCCCACCAACAATGGAGAAGGGTTCCTTTTTCCCCATAGCCTCACCAGTATTTGTTATTGTTAATTTCTTGATGTCAGCCATTTTTTCTGGAGTGAGATGGTATCTCAGTGTTGTTTTAATTTGCATTTCTCAAATGATCTATGATGTTGAACATTTTGCCATTTGTATTTCTTCATCTGAGAATTGTGTATTCATCTCATATACCCATTTTTGGATTGAGTCTTTGAATTTGGGGGGCCTGATTTTTTTCAGTTCTTTATAAATTCTAGATAAAAGTCCTTTGTCTGAGGGACAGTTGGCAAAAACTTTTTCCCAATCCATGGGCTTTCTTTTCACTCCGTTGGTGATTTCTTTCAATGTGCAAAACTTTTTAATAAGATGAGATCCCAGTTGTTGATTCTTTAAAGGATTTCCTGTGTGGGTTGGTTTTTGCTAATGAACTCTCTGCCTGCCCGTATGTCCTCAAGATTTCTACCTACTCTCTCTTCCAGTAGACTTAGTGCTATGTCTTAATATTTAGATCTTTGATCCATTTTGACTTTATTTTAGTGCATGGTTATAGGCATCAGTCTAATTTAAGTCTTTAGCATGTAACAAAAGTCAGTTTTTCCAACAACACTTTATAATGAGGCTTTTTTTCAGTGAATATGACTGTTCTCTTTGTCGAAGATAAGGTGACTGAGTGTGTTTGTAGTCGTGTCTGAAACTTCTGTTTTGTTCCATTGATACTCAGATCTGTTATTTTGCTACTACCATGCTGATTTTATTATAGCAGCTTTATAGTACAATTTCAAGTCTGGGATTATGATGTCTCCTGTCTTGAAGCCTTTGTTGCCCAGGATTGTCTATGCTATTCTTGGTCTCTTTTGGGTCCATACAAATTTTAGGTAGGTTTTCTCTAGACATGTGAGGTATGCTAATGATATTTTGATCAGGATTGCTTTAAATCCATATAATAGTTCAGGGACTATGGTCATTTTCACAATGTTGGTTCTTCTTACCCATGAGCACGTGAGAACTTCCCACTTTCTAAATTCCTCTTAAATTTCTTTTTTCAGAGTAGTGTCATTTTCACTGTATAAATCTTTTACTTCCTTTGTTAGATTGATTCCTAAGTAATTTCTGTTATTGTGAATGGTGTAGTTTCCCTAATTTCTCTCTCAGTGAGTTTGTTGTTTGTGTGCAAGAATGCTATTTACTTTTGAATATTGACTTTGTACCTACCTATGCTGCTGAATTTGCTTATTAAGTCTTCAAGTTTGTTGGTGGATTTTTTTGCATCATCTATGTAGAGTACCATGTCCTCTGCGAATAATGATAATTTAGCTTCTTCCTTTCCTGTCTTTTTTCCTTTTTTTTCTTCTCTCTTATCTAATTGCTCTGGCTAATGTTTCCAGAACTATATTGAATAGGAGTGATAATAGTGAACAGCCTTGTCTTGTTCCTGATTTTAGAGTGAAAACTTTCAGTTTTGACCATTTTGTATGATGTTGACTATTGGTTTGTCATAGATGGCTTTTATCAGATTGAGGTAAAGACCATCTATTCCTATTTTCTCTAGGGCTTTACCATGAATGAGTGTTGAACTCTTTCAAAAGTTTTTTCTGCATCTGTTGAGATGATCATGTTATTTTTGTCTCTGGCTCTGTAATTTGTGCATTGCATTTATTGATTTGCGTATTTTGAACTATCCCTGTACTCCTACAATGAATTTCACTGGGTCATGTGTTTAATCTTCTTGATGATTTGCTGCATTTTATTTGCTAGTATTTTGTTGAGAATTTTTGCATCTATTTTCATTAGAGATTTGGCTTGTTATTTTCTTTTTTGGTTGAATCTCTCTGGTTTTGGTATCAGGATAATATTTGCCAACTAGACTAAATTGCTTCCCTTTCAACTTCATTAAAGAGTTTGAGGATTATTGGTATGAAATCATCTCTAAATTTCTTGTGTAATTCAGCTGTGAATCCATCAGGATCTGGTCTTTTTGCTGTTGTTGTTGTTGTTGTTGTTAGTAAGTTTTTTATTTCATTTTCCATTTCGTTAACAGATATTGGGTTATTCAGAAGTTTTATATCTTCTTGATTTAGCTTTGGTAATCCATTTTTCTAAGAATCTGTCCATTTTGTCTGTTTTTGATTGTATGAGAGTAAAGATTTAGCTGGGCGTGGTGGCACACTCCTGAAATCCCAGCACTTGGGAGGCTGATGCAGGAGGATTGTTGCAAGTTCAAGACCAGCCTGGGTCAAAGGCCAGCCTGAACTTCATGGTGAGACTCTATCTCACAAAAGACCAAAGAATAAATGAGAAACAGTAAAGGTTTTCAAAGTAGGTATTGGAGATCTTGTGACTTTCCACAGGATCTGTAGTGATTTTACCCTTTTCATTCCTTATTGCAAGAATTAGAGGTTTTTCTTCCTTTTTTTTTTTGATAAGGTTGGTTTAAGATATCTCTATTTTATTTATTCTTTCAAAGAACCAACTTTTCTATTCATTAATTCTTTGTATGCTTTCTTAGTCTCAATTGCATTAATTTCTGCTCTGATCTTTATACTTCCCTCTCTTATTTGGGCTTTAGATTGAACTTATTCTTCTCTTTCTAGAACTTTGAGTTACGGCACTAGATTGTTTGTTTGTGTTCACTCAATTTTCCTGATGTCAGAGTTTACCACTAGAAATTTTCCTATGAGAACTGCTTTCCTTGTGTCCCACAGGTTCCAGTAAGATGTATTTGCATATTTGTTCAATTGTAAGTATGATTTAATTTCTTCTGTGACCCATTTGTTGTTTAGGACAATGTAATTTCCATGTGTTATGGGAGTCTTGTGGCTTTTTTTGTCATTAATTTCCAATTTTTTTTGCACTGTGGTCAGATAATATGCATGAAATTATCTCAATTCCTTTACATTTACTTAAGCATGCTCTGTGGGCTTGCATACTGTCTATTTTAGAAAATGACTTATGTGCAGCTAAGCAGAATGTGTATTCTGATGTTGTGGGGTGGAACACTTTGTACACATCTACTAAGTCCACTTGTTCACAAATTTGATTCAGTTCTGCTATTTGCTGATTTTTTGTCTAGTTGGTCTGCTTCTTTGTGTCAGTGGGGTGTTAAGTTACCCCATTATGATTGTATTATTGCTCATTTGATTTTTCGTATCTCCTAATACTTATCTTGCATAGTTGACTGTTCCCATAGTTGGTACATATATATTTATGATTATTATCTGTTCATCTTAAAGTTTTCCCCTAACCAGTATGCAGTGACCTTCTTTGTCTCTTATGATCATTCTTGATTTGAATTTCACATTGTTGGCAAAAAGAATAGCTACCCCTGCTTTTTTCTGGGTTCCTGTCACATGGAGTATTGTTTTCCATCATTTTACTTTCAGTCTATGAATTTTCTTTTGAGTTAAATGTGTTTCTTGTATACAGCATATTGTTGGATTTTGTTTCCTGATTCACTCTGCCAGTCTGTTTCTTTTGATTGATGAAATGAGGCCATTTATGTTAATGGTTATAACTGATACGTATTGACTTATCCCTGTCATGTTATCTTTCTGTTGTTGGTTCTGTACTTTTCCTTCTGTTTAATTGCTGGTAGTTCTTGTTGGTTTCTTTCTGCTGTTCTTGAAATTGTGGTCCTTTTTATCTCTTTGTAGAATGTCATCCAGTACTCTTTGTAAAGCTGGTTGCATGGTCTTGAAGTTCTTCAGTTGTTCTTTGTTGTTGAAGCATCTTATTTCTCCATTGATATTGAAAGATAGTTTTGCAGGGTACATTAAAGTGTGTTGGCACTTGGGAGGTTGAGGTAGGTGGAGCGTTGTGAGTTCGAGGCCAGCTTGGGCTACAACGCGAGTGTAAGACCGGCCTGAGCTACATAGTGCGACCCTGCCTCAAAAAACCAGGGCCGGGAGTTTGGCTCAGTGCCTTAAGCGCCTGCCCTGGCAGGCGCGAGGTTGTGAGTTCAATCCCCGGTGCCACAAAAAAAAAAAAAAGTGTGTTGGAAGTTGTTTTCTTTCAGTACTTGAAATACTTCACTCCATGCTCTTTTTGACTTGATTTATTTTGTGAAGTCTGTCATAAGTCTGATTGGCTTTCTTTATAAGTGATCTGTTTCTTTTCTCTAACAGCTTTTAATATATTGTTCTTATGCTGAATATCTGGAATCTCGATTATTATATAGCAAGGTTTTGATTTATTTTGGTTATGGTTAATTGGAGTTCTATATACCTCGCTCATCTATATGTCAGTTTCTTTTCCCATGTTAAGGAAATTTTCAGCTATTACTTCTGCAAAATGTCTTTTGATATCATTTTGTGTTGTCTATTTTTGTCAACACCTATTAGTTTTATATTGTTTCTCTTTGCATCATCTTGAAGATGTTGAATTGTTATTTTCTGATTCCTTCTTATTTTTAAGAGATTTTCCCTTTCATGATAACTAGCTGCAACCTTATCTTCAAAGTCTTAGAGTTTATCTTCAAATTCATTAATGTGGTTTTGCCAGCTTTCAGTGGAACTTTTGATTTCCTGGATATCATCCTGAATCTTTTTCATGTATTCTACTTGTTTCTGGTATTGTTCATTCAAGGTTTCCATTATTTTCCTGTGCTTCTCTCTTTTTCTATCTATGTCTTTGAATATACTCACCAATTCTTTCATGATGTTTATCTTTTTTTTTTTTACCTGACAGATTATTTCTGATCTGATTTACCTTACAGCTTCCTGGAGTACTTTCTTTATTTCCATTGTTATCATTTCAGAAATTTCAGGTGTGTGATTTCCAAATTCATCCTTGTCTATGTCTCCTGTACTTGATCTGGATTGGCTGGAAGTTTAAGATTGCATTTTGTTCTTTCATTTTGGCATTTTCCTGTGTTCCTCTGAAGCAGCTGAATTTCAAGGTCTAGTTGCTTCCTGCACTGCCAGCCTGTCTGGCAGTGGGCCTTACTGAGAGCTGCCAATGACTGTGGGTCTCTGGGGCCAGACTCCCAGTCCATTTGGGCTTCAGAGATGGTTCCCAGGTTTGAGCAGGTTTAAACTGGGTGCAGTTTCCCAGTACCCATGAACTTCACTTATGGTTCTTGGGTGTGGGCAGGTCACTGGGCACAGCTTCCCAGTCCCTATGGGCTTCACTGTATGTTCCCAAATGACTGTAGAACACTTGACATAGATTCTCAATCCCTGCAGGTCTCACAGAGGATTACTGGTTGACTGCAGCCACTGGGTACAGGTGCCCAGTTCCTGTGGGCCTCAGAGATTGTTCCTGTGTGTGGGCACATCACTAGATGCAGCTTCCCAGTCCTTGAGGGCCTCACTGTGAGTTCATGGGTGACTGTAGGTCACTGGGCACAGACTCCTAGTTCCCTTCTTTGGCTTTTTTCAAGTTTCTGGGATTTCAAAATTGCGCATAAGAAATGGTAGACCAGTTGTTAAAATCTATATATAAAATACTATGCTCTTAATCTACATAAAATGAAATACAACATGAGAAAGATTTTTTGCAGAGGGAGACGGGGAAATATTTCTTAAAATCTAATGCATTAGTTATTAGTGTTCTCTCAAGGAACAAAAGCAATGGAAAATATATGTATAATTATGTAATGGCATTTATTAGGTATTTACAGACTCAGAGCTGAAAAGTCCACAGTGTCTGTCTATCTGCTGGAAAGCGAAAGGATCCAGTAGCTGCTCAGCCCAAGAAGATGGAAGCCAGAGAACAAGAAGGATCAATAATGCAGCACCAGTCAAAGTTCAAAGGCCATGAGTTTCCCTGTTGCAAGGATGAGTCTGCACTTGAAGACTGAATAAACTGGAGGCAGATGTCCAAAGATAATGGTAAAAAGTAGAACTCATCCAAGTCAGGAGCACTTTCTTCCCCATGCCCTTTTTATTCCATCCACACTACAAGTCTATTAATTGGTGCTACTCACCTCTGGGCTTGGAGTTCTTCCGTCTGTTTGCTAGCCTACAAATCAGCCATCCGCAGACACACTCAGAACTATGCTTTACTAATCTGCTATATGATTCTTATTCAAGTTAGGTTGACATATCAAAATTAATGGTCACACACAATGGAGAACTCTTTAGAGGGACTCTCTGCAAACTGCTATGTACCTCTTTTCTTAGAAGGTTCTGATGGTAATTTACTGTTGACAAAAAAATTCAAAGAACTCTCTGGAAGTTGCATAGAGATAGGCCTACATCCCAAATGCTTTCTGAACAAAGGATGGATGAGTAGTTCTTACTGGTCACACATAGCTATGAAGGATTTTTTAGGGTATAGGCAATAAAACTATCTGGTGTAGCATATCAATCATTATTATTTTGTAACTTTCCCTTACAATAATTTAAAACAAGAATTTCATACTTCCAGTGTTACAGACTGACTAGACAAATATTCTAATAATTCCAACTAAGGCAGTTCAGGTGGGCTCAGCCAGGGGTCTGGAAGCTTGAGTGAGGCAGTACAGTAAGCCTAAGATAGTCTCATAAGAAATGATCAAATTATATGGTGAATATTCAATTTTTTAAAAATGTTTATAATTAAAGAGACAGTCCTATTAATTCTGCTCAAAATAATCCCCCTCACTTCAAACCCACTTATCCCATCATTCTTCTCACTTTATGAGGCAGTTCTGGAAGTCCTCTTTCTATGGTGTCTTTACAAGATTTGATTTTAAATGTACTATGAATGCCACTACTGAGTGCCATCCAACAGAAACAGACTCGTGAAAATGTTGGTGCGTCCTCACCTACTTTATTCACTGAATCTGATCCCATGCAATTTCTGGCTCTTCCCCCAAAGTCTAGATGACCCTGAAAGGTAAACATTTTGAATTAATTCAGGACATGAGGGCTAAAGAAACCCTGTGTTCTACTATCTGAGAATGATCCAAGAGGTGAGAAATTTCACTTGAAGTCAGATTCAATCTAAATATTACATGGTACTAACTTTTAATTACATGGTATTACCCTTTAATTACTGAATTATATGTAGAAATTTGAAAAACCATAACTTTGAAAATATCTGAAACTAAAAATGATCATAATTTTTTCCCATGAGAAAACTGAAAATTAATCCACCTGACTAAATTTTCATTCATGAGAGTTAATAATAATGGCTTCTCTGAAAAAAAATATTAAAAGGAAGACAAATGACAGAAATAATAATACTTTCTGGGTGACTGCTATTGATATTGATTTTGAGATTGGAATTTTAACATGTATTTTCTGTACTGAGACTTGCAATCCATATCTCATAAGAGCCAATGCTTCAATATTGTGATTAATTTTCCATGAAGAACTGTCGAAGGAGGAGAGTACTACAATACATTAAAACACCAACTTCTCTGAGAAGCAGCTTTATCTTGTTCATTGCTAGAATTTTAGTTCTTATGGTTCTGTTGAAATCTCTCATGCTTTACTTTCCAAACCCCCAGCTCATTTGGCTCTTCTTCTACCTCTCATGTTTATAAAGCCAGAGTGTCTCTATCTATCCCTATCCCTACCCCTATTCCTTCTCCATCCCTTTCCCTATCCCTATCTCTATCCCTATCTCTATCTTATCCCAATTTCTATTTCTGTTTCTATCTCTATCTCTTTTCTGCAAACATAGCTCCTTGCTAAGCACCTAGTCACACACATGCACACACACACACTCACACACAGATGCACACACAAAACACAACACGCACTTGCAAACACAAAACACATACACATTCATGCATGCATGGATATCTGACTTATGTAACAGAGATTATAGAGATTCTACACACATTTGTTTGGGAAAGAAAATTCCTCCTGCATTAAATTTGAAATCTATATCTCTAGGTAATAAAAGAAATTCACTGTGCTTTATTTTATAACACAGGAATGCAGTAATAATAATAACAATTTGTCAAAATGGTTAATCTGATGCACATGTGCAGGATATGTTAGCCAAAAAGGATTTCAAAGATAACAACAGAATTCAAAGTGAACTCAAGGAAATAGGGTGATATTGAGTTAAATGGAAATGATAGCAGGTGATAATTAACTTAGTGTGGAGAACCACACTCTGCTGATGAAAAAATGATAAATGGCTAAAAAAAGATTTACTTTTAAAATATTATAATACTAAAGAGTAAATATAATTAGAAGGACTAGTATTTGCATTAATCAAAAGTTCAAGAATTGTGCTATTTTAGAATTCAGTATTTTGTTATAGATGAGAAACATATGGTACAATTATAATTTTCCAGTGACATTTATATTTATATTAGTAAATTATTTTCATCAATCATCAAAATACTGATGGTCAAATGTAAGATTTCAATGTGATGAGTCAATATTGGATATAGGCATTGATAAAATTCATTTAAATTAAGTAATTTTCATATACATTGAAAATTACTTAGGTTTATAGACTAACTCATATAAGTCCCTTGACATTTGATATTCCTTACAAAGTATTATAAATCACCTAGTATAGAATGGAAACTTTACTAGATACCAAGAGACAGCTATAAGGCAAAAGTAAAGCCTGCCTTAATAAAGTATAATCCAGGACTCTGACAAAGAAGGAAAAAATTCGAAGTTCCATGATGTGTGAAGTTTAGAGAGAAAATATAGGATGCAGGGTGACCAAATAGGAAGGAAATCTGATTCAGAGTTAAAGGACGGGTGGCTGCCAGGGAAACTTCCAGGAGGAAGTGACATTTAAATGAAATCTTAAAAATTCAGCATGAAAGATAATGTGAATGAAAAGCAAGTTATGATTTACATCAGATAGGAAGTACATGCAAATTCTTGGAGATAATAAGAAATGTGGAAAAATTTTAAATGCAAAATCAATGTTACAAAAAGGAATGATAGGTATATTGTGAAGGCAGGGTGATAAGCTATTGGGAGGTTTTAAGCAAAGCGTGACATCATTAATTCTGCAGTTTTGAAAGATCACGGTGGCATTTCTGTGATGGGGTGGAAGGGAGAAAGCAGTAAGAGGAAATTAGTCCTGTGAGCAGACTATTGCAAGACTACAGCAAGAGAACGTAATGATCTGGATAAAGCAGTGAAAAAAGAGGGAAGTGAAGCAGCCCTAATGGAAATTGAGAAACTGAAAGAATAGGGAGTGATTGGAAGCGAGAAAAAGACAAAAGGAAGAAAGGATGGAGGAGTCTTTGCTTGGTTACTTCTATTTTTATTTGTGATTCGTAGAGAACATTCTCTACAAAGTGATCACGATGAGGTTGCAAGTGAAATGGGGAGTTTTTAGCACAGGTTTGAAGATAATATTGAATGTTTGGCTGTGTCACTATAAAGAATGTGATCTAAGCCTCCCCAGGAAAATATAGAAAGACCGCCAGTTAAAGTTGATTGCCCAATTGTGACTGAACACAGAGATAGGAATTCAGAATAATATCAATGAAGAGGTTGTTTTGGTGTCTTTTTAAAAATACATAGCTGGGTGTGGTGGCTCACGCCTTTAATCCCAGCGCTCACTCAGGAGGCTGAGGTAGGAGGAGCGCTGTGAGTTAGAGGCCGGCTACAACGATAGCGCAAGGGCGGTGTGAGCTACATAGTAGGACCCTGCCTCAGGAAACTAGGTCCAGGAGTTTGGTTC
Source organism: Dasyprocta punctata (assembly GCA_004363535.1). Classification (NCBI taxonomy): domain Eukaryota; kingdom Metazoa; phylum Chordata; class Mammalia; order Rodentia; family Dasyproctidae; genus Dasyprocta; species Dasyprocta punctata. The sequence continues at coordinate 12,723 of RJWM01015957.1, read as the reverse complement.
AATGTCTTACGCGCATGTCTGGCAGACGCGAAGTTATGAGTTTGATCCCTAGTGCTGCAAAAAAAGAATAAATAAAATAAAATAAAAATTCATAGTCGTCTTTTTTTTCTATGGAAATCACATCAAAATATCTCTTTTCTTTAGCAATTTTTTTTTATATTTTATAATTAACAAAAAAAACTACTTTATGGCCAGGAGTTTGGCTCAGTGGCGTAAGCGCCTGTCTGGCAGGCGTGAAGCTGTGAGTTCGATCCCTGGTGCCGCAAAAACAAAACAAAACAAAACAAAACAGCAAAACAAAAAACTACTTTATGGTTTAAGACATGATGATTTGATATATTGTGGAATAGTTAAGTCAAATTAATTTGAATACGTAATGCTTTCTGTGATGATAATACTCAATATTTACTCTCATCTTTTTTCATACAGTGCATTGTTATTAGCAATCATCACCATGTTATACAATACATCTCTTGAACTTATTTTTCCTAATCAGATTTTGTATACTTTGTCCCAAATCACTGTAGTCCTGCTTCTACTTTAAAATCCTGAAAAATGCCATTCTACTCACTGCTTCCATCATCTCCACTTTTTTACCACATACATTTTATGAATTGTTAATGCCTGGAAGTTCTTTCTTAAGTCATAAGAAATTATATCATCTGTCTTTTTTATGGCTAGAGAAACTGTGCTGTACATGCATAATTCAATACTATTCAGTGGCCCCATTTTTTATTGAATCATGTCACAATCTAAGCCAGAAATATAGGTTTTTGTAGGGTTCAAATGCTTCCTTTGTTTCTCCTTGTTTCTCAAACTCAACCACTTCCTTGCAGTTGATCTGACTTTACCTTATTCTAGGTCACCTTCAGCACCACCCAAATTCATATAACAGATTCCTCCCTGAGTTTGCCTTTGGTCTTCCTTTTTCAGTGTCGAGTCATAATGCAACTCCTTACTTGCCACCTGTATGGTTGCTTGAGACTATCAGTGCCATTCCACACATGGTCCTTACAATTTTAAAAAAGTAACGAGACCTGGAGCTAGTTTTCCTACTAATTGTCAGTCAAAATTCCTTTTGTGATACTGAGGATTTAATTCAGAGACTCAGACACAGTAGGCAAGCACTTTACCACTGACATCTACTTCCACCTTGAAAATTCTTCCCATTTTGCTCTTTTACTGGAGCCACAGACAGGAAGGAACTGCTGAATACAAAGATTATTAAGAAGCTGGCCCCAAAAGAGGAAACCATACCTATCAGAGGAGAGTGCTGGCTTTCTCTGGATTTTGAAGAATGATTTACCTTCAAAAGCTATACTCATATTTACATGTTGTATCAGCTCAGTCTCTAGTAGTGTTTGATGAATAAGTTTTTTTATTAATTGCCCCATGGCTACTCTATAGGAGATATATTACTTTACCATAAGCATATAAATATAAGTAAGACAGTACTACCACAGCCATTCTTGGTGGAGAGGTAGTTGCACAGAGACAATTCTTGTAGGTACTGCAAAAATAGAAAAAGTATACAGAATGCCAAGAGATCCCAGAAAGGGGAACACTGGAGTGGGGTGAAGATGTGTTTTCTAGTAGCATAATTCTAAAGCAAATTGAAAATGTTTAGTAAACACTAGTAAAATTTTATCATGTTCTCTATGTATTCAATTCATGAAAAATACGCATTTATAAATTTCATTCATGCCTTACTATCAACATTTAGTAGTTAATAAAGCACAATTTGCACACAAACAGTGAAACTCAGTATAATGAGGATAAAAAAGTGACAAACGCGTATGAGATTATTCTGCAAGTGATACAGGAATATCATTCAGAAAGTAAATGATCTGTTGGTTGGAAGTGAAAATAGCCATTCTCTTTGGCCTTATTTTTCCCCACTAAATGACATCACTTTTTCCACATTTTAAAAAATAAAAAGTAAAAGGACAATAGTAATTTTATTGTTTATTGAAACAAGCCAGGCATGGTGGCGCACGCCTTTAATCCCAGCACTTGGGAGGCTGAGGTAGGCAGAGCATTGTGAGTTCGAGGCCAGCTTGGGCTACAACGCGAGTACAAGGCCGGCCTGAGCTACATAGTGTGACCCTGCCTCAAAACAGTTTAGATATAAATGATTATTGCATTCATCATAGGGAACGTGTACCTATACATGAGACATCTTAGTTCGTTTTTGTACCATTTTCCTCCCCTGCATACAACTCCTATTGTCCTCCTTATTTACAAAGCTTTGTTTCCATTTTATTGTTTTTCTCTTTTTTCTTTTCCTTTCCTCCCTCCCTATTTTCATTTTTTTGAGTAATTTCTTCATATTTCACAGTATCTATTTTATATTTTGGTTCTTATTTATATTTTCAGTTTCTCACGCCAGAGACACACTGTGATATTTACACAAGTGTGTCTGATTTACTTCACTTAAGAGTATGTTCTCAGGGTCCATTCATTTAGCTACAGAAGTCTCAAGTTTATTCTACTTCATGGGTGAGTAGCACTCCATTGCATAAAAAAACTACATCCTTTTATTCCACTCATTAGTTAATGGTCATTTGTGTTGCCTCCAAAATTAGTTATTACAAATTGTGCTGCTGTAAATGTGGTTACACACATACTGCTGCGGTATGATGCTTTTAGTTCTTTTGGGAAGACATCAAGAATGAGAATAGCTGGATCAAATGGGAGCTCTAGTCTAATTTTTGAGGAATCTCCACACTGATTTCTGTAGCATGTGCACAGTCTATACTCCCACCAACAGTGGAGAAGTGTTCCTTTTTCTCCACAGACCACCAGCATTAGTTATTGCTTAATTTCTTAATAACAACCATTTTTTTCTGGAGTGAATCTCAGGGGTATTTATTTGCATCTCTCTAATGACCACTGGTGTTGAACATTTTTCATATATATATTTGCCATCTGTAGTTCTTCTGAGAAGTTTATATTCATCTCAGATGACTATGATTTGAGTCTTTATATTTGGGAGATATAATTTTTTTCAATTCTTTTTATGTTCTAGATATTAGTCCTTTAACTGAAAGAATACTGGCTAAGATTTTTTCCCAATCTATGGTGATTTCTTTTGCTGTGCAAAAGCTTTTTAACAAAATGATACTCCAGTTGTTGATTCTTTGTAGTATTTCCCAGGCTGTTGGGGTTTTGTTCATGGAGTCTTTGCCTATACCATCTGCCTATTCTATCAACATATTTTATGTTTCTCTTTTAATATCTCGATCTTTGATCCATTTTGATTTTATTTAGTGTGTGGTGATACACATGGATCTAATTTTCATCTTCAGCATGTTGAAAGCCAGTTTTTTCAGCACCATTTGTTAAAGAGGCTATCTTCCAGTGAATGTGTTTGGTCCCTTTGTGAATGACAATGTGGGTGAGTGTGTTTGGAGTTGTTTGTGTGTCTTCTAATCTGTTTTGTTGATCTTTAGTTCTTGCTTTCGGGTGTTTTGTTTTGTTTTATTTTGTTTTTTGCCAATGACATGCTGTCTTTATCACAGTAACTCTGTAGTATAGCTTCAGATCAGGAATTGTAATGCCCCCTTCCTTGCCTCTGTTGTCTAGAATTACTTTTGCTATTCTAGGTCTCTTCTATTTCCAAATTAATTTTAGGAATATTTTCTCTAGTTCTGTGAGATATGCTAATGGGATTGCATTAAAACTGTGTAACAGTTTTTGGAGTAAGGCCATTTTCAATATATCGATTCTTCCTATTCAAGAGCAAGGAATATCTTTATATTTTCTGATATCTTCTTCAATCTTCTTTTTAGAAGGCTGCACTTTTCAATGCAGAGGTCTTTTACATCCTTGGTTAAATTGATTCCTAAGTATTTCTTTTTTTGGTACTATTATGAATGGTAGGGCTTTCCTAACTTTTTTGTACATGAGTTTGTTATTTATGTACAGCAATGCTACTGATTTTTGAGTTTTGTATCCAGCAGTGTAACTGAATCTGCTATTAAATCTACAATTCTTTTGGTGGAGTTTTTGGGGTCTTCTATGTACAGTATCATGACATTTGGAAATATTGATAATTTAACTTCTTGCTTTCTTAAACTTACTTCTTTATTTCTCTTGTCCAATTGCTCTGCTTGATGTTTCCAGAACTATATTGAATAGGAGTGATGATAGTAGACATCCTTGTCTTGTTACTGATTTTAGAGTGAAAGCTATTTTGTCTATTCAGTATGATGTTGGCTGTTGATTTGTCGTAGATGGCTTTTATCAAGTTGAGGTAAAAACAATCTATTCCAATTTTCTGTATGATTTTTTTATCATAAATTCATGTTGGACTCTGTCAAACACTTTTTCTGTGTATATTTAGATGATAGTATTGTTTTTGTCCTTAGCTCTGCTTAATATAGTGCTGCATATATCAACTTGTGCATGTTGAAACATCCCTATATCCCTGGTATGAATCCCAGTTGGCTGTGGTGTATAATCTTCTTAACGATTTGGTGCATTCTGTTTGCAAGTATTTTATTGAGAGTTTTTGCAGGTATGCTCATTAGGGAGATTGTCCTGTAGTTCTCTTTTCTCATTGGGTCTTCTCTGGCTTTGATATCAGAGTAATACCTATCTCCAGGAATGACTTCAAAAGTGTATTGCTTCCATTTTCATTTCATTAAATATTCTGAAGAGTAATGGCATTATATTTTCTCAAAATTTCATATAGAATTCAGCAGTGAATATCAGGACCTAAGTTTTTCTTTGTTGGTAAGTTTTTAATTACATTTTTGTATCACTGGCAGATATTGGGTTATTTAAAATTCTTGTATTTTCTTAATTCAACTTTAGCAATTTATATGTTTCTAGGAATCTATCCGTTTCTTCTGTGTTTTCCTTTACTTACTAGAGTAAAATTTCTCAAAGTAGGTATTGATGCTAGTATTGATTTCCCAGTGATCTGTTGTGATTTCATCCCTTTTTTCCTAATTTCATGAATTGAGTCATCTTTTTTGTCTTTTTGATGAGGTTGGCTGAGGGTTTGTCAATTTTAGTTAATTTTTCCAAGAACTAACACTTCAAAGATTTTTATTGTTCTCTTAGTCTTAATTGCATTAATTTTTGTTCTGATCTTTATAATTTCCTTCCTCATACTTACTTTGGACTTAACTTATTCATCTTTTTCTTTTTTACTTTCTTTTTTTGCTTCTTCAGTTTAATTTATTTTTTAATCTATTTTATTTTATTTTAAAGGGGGAAATGCAGACAAGAAAAACGAAAAGCAAAATAGACAAACAATAACAACAACAACCCAAAACAATAGCAATATAAGCTTTCAAAACAAGATGATAAAAATTTAACAATCATTGTTATATTGCATATTGTTATTTTGAAAAGTTGCTCAGATTACCAGATATAGACATGCAAAATTGATCTAATCACATTAGTATTAACTGTTCTTTTCCAAGAACTAATAGAACTAGTAGTATAATCATCTTAGCTAACTTATGTATGTGTGTATACATATATCTTTTTTCTTTTCCCTTCCTTCTTTTCTCCTTTTCCCTATCCCAGTTATTTTTCTTTGAGCAGTTTCTTACTATTTCACAATATTTATTATAGATTTTAGATCTTATTTACTTTTTCATTTTCTTACACTAGAGAGACAATACAGTATTTAAACATAAGTCTGACTTATTTCACTTATGAGTATGGTCTCAAGTTGCATCCATTTACCTATAAATGTCTAGATGTTATCCTTCTCTATACCCGAGTAGTATTCTACTATATAAAAATACCACAACATTTTTATCCATTTCTCAACTGATGGGCATTTGGGTTGTTTCCAAGGTTTGGCTATTACAAATTGTGTTGCTATAAGCATTAGTGCACATATATCCCTGGGTTATGATGTTTTCAATTCTTCTGGGAAAATTCCCAGAAGCAGATTAGCTGGGTCAAGTGGGAAATCTAATTCTAGCTTTTTGAAGAAGCTCCACACTGATTTCCACAGTGGTTTACCAGTCTACACTCCCACCAACAGTGAGCAAGGGTTCTTTTTCACCGCAGCCCCTCCATCATATGTCACTGGTTGATTTCTTGATTTTGGCCATTGTTTCTGGGGTGAGATGGGATCTCAGCATTGTTTTAATTTGCATTTCTCTACTGACCAATGATGCTGAACATTTTTTCATATATTTATTTACAATTTGTAATTTTTCATCTGAGAAGTGTGTATTCATTTCAGATGCCCATTTTTGGAACGGGTCTTAGAATTTTAGGTGCCGGATTCTTTTAAAATTCTTTATAAGTTTTAGATAGAAGTCCTTTGTCTGAGGCAGAGTTGACTAAGGTTTTTCTCCCAATTCATGGGTTTGCTTTTCAATTCGTTGGAGATTTCTTTTGGCATGCAAAAACTTTTTAATAAGACAAGATCCAAGTTGTTGAATCTGGGAAGTATTTCCTGTGTAGTTTGACTTTCGTTCATGATCTTCAGGTCATTTTAGGGATGATTTCTCTAGATCTGTGAGGTATGCTAATAGCACTTTGATTGGAATTGCATTAAATCTGAATAACAATTTTGGGAGAATGGCCATTTTCACAATGTTTGTTCTTCCTGTCCAAGAACAGGAATGTCTTTCAGTTTTCTGAAATCCTCTTTGATTTCTTTTCAGAGTAATGTAATTTGCAATATATATATATATATATATATATATATATATATATATATATTTTATTTCCTTTGTTAGATTAATTCCTAATTATTACATTTTTTGGATCCTATTATGAAGATGGTTGTGGTTTGTCTTTTTTCTCTTAGTGAATTTGTTCTGTACAGAAATGGTATTGTTTTTTGAGAGTTGACTTTATATCCAGCTACATAACTGAATTTGGTTCTTACATCTAGAAGTCTTTCAAAGGAGTTTTGGGGGCCTTCTATGTAGAGTATCATGTTATCTACAACTAATGATTATTTAACTTCTTCCATTCCTATGCTTATTCCTTTTATTTCTCTCTTGTCTAATTGCTCTGACTGTTTCCAGAGCTATATTGAAGAGGAGTGGTGATAATGGACATCCTTGTCTTGTTCCTGATTTTAGATTGAAAGTTTTCAGTTTTTGTCCATTTAGTAAGATGTTGCCTGTTGGTTTATCATATATGGCTTTTATTAGATTGAAGTAAAGACCATCTATTCTGATTTTCTCTAGAGTTTTTACCATGAATGAGTGTTCAACTTTATCAAAAGCTTTTTCTGTAGCTCTTAAAATGATCATGCTCTTCTTTTCTTTGGCTCTATTGATATGGTGCATTACAGCTATTGATTTGCACATGTTGAACCACCCCTGCATTCCTGGGGTGAATCTTACTTGGTTGTGGTGTATAATTTTCTTGATGATTTACTGCATTCTACTTGCCAGTATTTTAGCATCTATGTTCGTTAGAGAGACTGGCCTATAGTTTTCTCTTTTGGTTGAGTCTTTCTCTGGTTTTGGTATTAGGATAACACTTACTTCCAGGAATGAATTAGTGAGACTTACTTCCTTTTCAATTTCATTGAACAGTTTGAAGAGTACTGGCATTAAGTCTTCCCTAAATTTCTTGTAAAATTCAGCAGTGAATCCATCAGGACCTGGGCTTATCTTTGATGGCAAGATTCTAATTGAATATTCAATTTCATTAACTGAAATTAGGTTATTCAGTAGTTTTATATCTTCTTAATCCAGCTTTGGTAATTCATATGTTTCTAGGAATCAGTCCATTTCTTCTATGTTGTCAAACTTATGAGAGTAAAATTTTTTCAGTATAAGTATTGGTGATCTTCTGTATTTTCACAGACTCTGTAGTGATTTCACCCTTTTTATTCCTTATTGCATGAATTTTAGTTTTTTCTTTTCTTTTTTTTTGGTAAGGTTGACTAAAGGCTCATCAATTTTGCTTATTCTTTCAAAGAACCAACTCTTTGATTCATGAACTCTGTTTTTGTTTTTGTTTTTTGTATCAATTGTGCTGATTTATGCTCTGATCTTTATAATTTCCTCCCTTCTTTGGGCTTTGGACTTGACTTGCTCTTCTTTTACTACATGTTTGAGGTGGAACATCAAGATGTTTATTTGTGTTCCTTCTGTTTTCCTGATGTGTGAATTCACTGCAATAAATTTCCCTCTGAGAACTGCTTTCATTGTATCGCATAGGTTCAGGTAGGTTGCATTTTCATTTTTGCTTGCTTGAAGATATTGTTTAATTTCTTTAATTTCTCCTGTGACCCATTGATTATTCAGGAGGATATTATTTAATTTCCATGTGTTTGTAGAGATTTTGCAGTTTCTTTTGTCATTAATTTCCAGTTTCATGGAACCATGATCAGATAATATACATGGAATAATTTTGAATCTTTTGCATTTACTTAAGGATATTCTATGGTCTATTTTAGAAAATGTCCCCTGTGCATCTTTGAAGAATGTGTATTCTGATATTGTTTGGTGAAATACTCTGTACACATCTACTAAGTCCATTTGTTCACAAGTTTGTTTCAGTTCTATTATTTCTTTGCTGATTTTTTGTCTAGTTGATTTGTCTGTTTGTGTTAATGGGGTAAGTTCTCCTATTATAATTGTGTTATTGCTTGTTTGATTCTTCATGTCTATTAATGTTTGCCTTATATAGCTGGATGCGCCTACATTTGGTGCAAATATATTTAAGATTTTTATCTCTTCTTTTTGAATTTTTCCCCTAACCAATTTGTAGTGATCTTCTTTATCTCTTTAGACCATTCTTGGTTTGAATTTCACATTGTCAGCAAACAGAATAGCTACCTCTGCTTTTTTCTCAGGTCCTGTTGCATGACTTACTGTTTTCCACGATTTGACTTTTAGTCTATGAATCTCCTTTTGGGTTAGGTGGGTTTCTTGTATACAGCACACAGTTGGATGTTGTTTCTTGATTCATTCTGCCTGTCTGTTTCCTTTATTTGGTGAATTAAGGCCATTTACATTAGTGGTTATAACTAATATATATTGGCTTATTGATGTTATGTTATCTTTCTGCTGTTGGTTCTTTACTTTTTCCCTCTGTTTAATTGTTTGCCCTGCTTGGTAGTTTTTTCTGTTGTTTTTCTCAAAATCATAGTCATTTTCATGTCTATTTAGAGTATCTTTCAGTACTCTTTATAGAATTAGTTGTGTGGTTATGAAGTTCTTCAATTGTCCCTTGTCATGTAAGTATCTTATTTCTCCATCAATTTTGAAGGATAGTTTTGTAGGGTACACCAATTTGGATTGAAAGTTATTTTCTTTCAGGATTTGAAATACTTCACTCCAAGCTCTTCTTCACTGCATTGTTTGTGTTGAGAAGTCTGCTGTGATTGTGATTGGCTTTTCATTAAAGTTTCTTTGTTTCTTTTCTCTAACAGCTTTTAATATTCTGTTGTGCTGAATTTCATGGATGCTGATTATTATATGTGTAGGTGTAGATTTATTTTGTTTATGGCTAATTGAAGTTCTGTATACTTCATTTATCTGTATGTTAGTTTCTTTTCCCATGCCTGGGATGTTTCCTGCTATTAATTCTGCAAATCATCTTTTTATATCATTCAGGTTGTCACCCTTTTATTTATTTATTTTTTTTTCTGTACTGTGGCTCAAACTCACGACCTCACACTTGCCAGGCAGGCACTTATGCTGCTGGACTAAATCCCCAGCCCATTGTCACCTTTTTTGTTTATACTTATCAAAATTATATTCTTTTTCTTTGCATTGTCTTGCAACTGTTAAATTGTTATTTCCTGGTTCTTTATTATTTTTATGAGAGCTTTTCTTTCCTGGCCACTAACTGCAATCTTATCTTTGAGGTCTGAAAGTCTATCTTCATATTCATTCAAGCAGTTTTGCCAACTTTCAATGGAATTCTTGATTTCCTGGATATCTATTTGAATCTGTTTCATGGATACTAATTCTTTCTTATATTGGCATTCAAAGTTTTCATCATTTTCTTATGCTCCTCTATTTTTTAACTATGCCTTCTTTAGATGTTTTCAGCATTTCTTTCATTAAATTTATCATTTCTTGTTTTACCACTGAGTTTATTTCTGATCTGATTTCCTTTACAGCTTCGTAGAGTTGCTTCTTTTCTTTAGTTGCTATGATATCAGAAATTTCAGGTGTGTAATTTATAATTTATTCTATGTCCCTGTCTCCTGTACTTGTTTGGGATGGGCTGAGGTTGAAAAATGCATTTTATTCTTTCATTTTGTCATTTTCACGTATTCCACTGGGGCAGCTGAATTCACAGTCCCAGTTGCTTCCTGAGTTGGCAATGGCTGTCCATACAGGAGGGGGTCTCTCCAGCTGAGTAGGAGTCATTAGGCAGGCCTTACCAGGTTCCAAACATGCACAGAGGCTCCCTAGCTGGGTGGAGTATGTTGGGAAGACCTTCAGCAGGCCACATGCAGTGCACTGAGGGTCCCCAGCTGCATGGAGTACACTGGGCAGACATTCAGCATCAGACCACAAACAGTGCCCTGAGGCTCCCTGGCTGCTTGGGGTCACTGGGTCCAAGACCCTCTTTAAACAACATGGGCTTTCCTCTAAAAGTTAATTTTGATTTAAAATTTGTTTCAATATACATTCAATTTTTTAAATCCATGATTAAATATTCTGAAAGAAATTCTCTCAAAAGGCTCAAGTGGTAGATGTAAAGATATTTTATAAACATTAAAGCTCTGAGCTTTTAAGAGACCAAAAGTCAAAATTTTTACAGCAACATTTTTCCTTGCCAAAAGTAGAATTTAAGATACAGATAAGTCAGATTTTATAGCAAAAAAAACATTTTTACATATATTATAGATTTCTACCTATAATGTACTTGCATATCTGAGTTTTCTCCCAATGAGTTTACATGAGATGATTTCAATTGTTTTGCATTTACTTAAGCATGTTCTATGGGCTAATACATGGTATATTTTGGAGAACATACCATGAGGAACTTAGTAGAATGTGTATTCTGATATTGTGGAATGGAACATTCTGAAGGCATTTGCTAAAACCATTTATTCATAGGTTTGGTTCAGTTCTGCTATTTCTTTATTGATTTTTTTATCTAGTTGACCTACTCAGTTTTAGTAGTGAGATATTAAGGTCCCTCATTATAATTGTGTTAGTGTTTATTTGATTTTTTTATGTCTGTTAATATTTATTTTGTAGGGTGAACCTGTATTTGGTGTATATATAATTATTATTGTTATCTCTTCTTCTTAGAGTTTTCCCTTAATGAGTTTGTAGTGACCTTCTTTATGTCTTTTGATCAAGCTTGGCTTGAAGCTCATGTTGTCCTCAAATTTAATAGCTATCTCTGCTTTTTTCTAGTTTCCTATCACATAAATTACTATTTTCCATCTTTTGATTGTGTGTGTAAATTTCTTTTTGATTTAAATGTGTTTCTTGAATGCAGCATTTTGTCGCTTCCTACTTGATTCATTCTGGCAGTCTCTTTCTTTTGACTGGTGAATTTAGAACATTTACATTAATGGTTATAATTGATATGTGTTTTCTTGTCCTTGTATTATTTCCTTGCTGATAGTTCCCTGTCTTTGCCCTCTGTTTAACTGTTTGCCCTGGCTGGTGGCTTCTTTGTATTTGTACCCTTGAAATTGTGATCTTTATTATCTCTTTGTAGAATATCTTTCAGAACCCTTTGTGGGACCAGCTTAGTCACCATGAAATTCTTCAGTTGTTCTTTGTCATGGAGTATTTTATTTCTTTATTAACTCTGAAAGTTAATTTTTCAGGGCATATCAATCTGGATAGGAAGATTTTTCTTTCAGGACTTGAAATACTTCACTCCAAGCTCTCCTTGATCTAAGGGTTTGTGTTGAAAATTTTGTTGCAATTCTGATGGACTTTCATTTATAGGTGATTTGTTTATTCAACAGATTTTTCAAACTTTATTTTAAGGAGAATAAAACTAAATGAAATGAAACAGAATAAAGCCAATCAAAAAATAATGAGAGTAATACAGAACTATAAAACAAAATAATATGAGATCAACAATGGCTAGCATAATGCCTCATGATATCTTCAGAACACCTGCCCATATCATAAGATGTAATAAAATCAAACAAAACAGAACAGAATAAAACCAATCAAAGCAAAACAATGAAAGTGATACAGAACTTCAAAACAAGATAATAAGAAATCAGCAGTGGCTACCATAATACATATTGTTATCTTCAAAATCGCTGCCCATAACTTGTTTTGAAGTCCTGTATCATTTTCATTGTTTCATTTGGTTTGGTTTATTCTGTTTTGCTTTGTTAGATTCTATTGTCTGATGATATAGGCTACTATATCTAATAGTTTTTATTATTCTGCTCTTGTGATGAATTGCTGGTACCTTGACTATTATATGCCTTGGTGTGGATTTAATTTGGTCATGACAAGTTGAAGTTCTGCATGTCTCAATTACATGAATGTCAAATTCTTTTTCTATGCTTGGGTAGTTTTCTGCTACTACTTGTTTTTTATTTTTATTTTAAAGAGAATAAAACCAGGAAAATAAAACAGAGTAAATCCAATCAAAACAAACCAGTGTAAGTGATATAGGACTTCAAAACAATAGGAAATCAACAATGGTTATCATAATGCCTCTAGCTGTTTTCAAAATAGCTGCAGATAACTTCAGAAATAGTAAAAATCAAACAATACAAAATACAATAGAACCAATAAAAACAAAACAATGAATGCAATAAAGGACTTCCAGGTA